>CAUYQU010086871.1:0-40995 GCA_963574635.1 Cheracebus regulus
TGTCTAGTGCCAGTTTTCAAAGGGAATGCTTCCAGTTTTTGCCTATTCAGTATGATATTGGCTGTGGGTTTGTTGTAAATAGCTTTTATTATTTTGAGATACGTTCCATCGATACCTAGTTTATTGAGAGTTTTTAGCATAAAGTCCTGTTGAATTTTGTCGAAGGCCTTCTCTGCATCTATTGAGATAATCATGTGGTTTTTGTCTTTGGTACTGTTTATGTAGTGAATTACATTTATAGACTTGCGTATGTTGAACCAGCCTTGCATCCCTGGGATGAAGCCTACTTGATTGTGATGGATAAGCTTTTTGATGTGCTGTTGTAGTCTGTTTGCCAGTATTTTATTGAAGATTTTTGCATGTATGTTCATCATGGATATTGTCTTGAAGTTTTCTTCTTTTGTTGAGTCTCTGCTGGGTTTTGATATTAGGATGATGTCAGTCTCATAAAATGATTTGGGAAGGATTCCCTATTTTTGTATTGTTTGGAATAGTTTCAGAAAAAATTGTGTATTCTTATACCTTTAAGTTTTGCAATTTAAATAAGACTTTTGTTGGTTTAAATTTAAAGAGAGTAACTTAAGGCCATAGAGGGATTATATGTGATCCAGAGCATTTTATAAAATTTTACTCTATTAAACCCTATGATTAAGAAAAAACACTATATTGAGTTAAAGATGAATTGTGATTTTAATTGTTTAGGTGATTTAGAAAAGCCCACTGAAATAAACACTTTGTTTTAAAAATTGCCAACATTAAATAACTTTTGTTTTTTCTATCTATTTGGAATGTTAAATTATTTTGAATTAATTGAATGATTTTATATTTATCACAGGCCAATGGGAATCTTATTAGTTCTGGACAGCTAATAGGAACCCATCTAAACAATGAAAGAAAATTGTTTTTTCTGATGTTCAATCAGGAAATATATTTTTCTTTTCTATTTGTTTTATAATTTTCTTTGGTTCATTTTATTGTATGGCCTCCATTATCACAACTACCACATTTTGTATTATTGGAGCAGTTCTGTTTTCTCTCTGACTTTCTACAATGAATTGTCTAGTAGGGTAGCCAGTAGTTTTATGTGGCTATATCCATTCAGTTTTAAGTTACTTATATTAATACAAATTTTTTAAAAAAATGATTTTTTCTGTTATTTTAGGCATATTTCAAATATGGAATAGCCATAAGTGACTACTGTTATTCTCTTGGGAAAAAAAGGGTTTATAAACATTTGCAGACACTTCTATAATTGAAAAAAGTCCTATAAAACAACACAATTCCAGGCAATGTCTTTATTCTAAACATGAATTTTTTTTCTTATTAAAATATCCAAATTATTAGGTATCATGACACAGCGACATCAAATCTCAGGCTTTGCATTACTTTGATGTAAAAGTAAAATAGTTTAATGAGTACAATGTAAAATGATGGGCATATTTTCAACAACAATGGCTAAATTAAAATATTTTTATATACCTGTTTATAGAAACTCTGGTCAAGATTGAAAATTATTTAAAATTTTTGTTATGTAAAAATAAAAATAATTTGTACACATGTTTTTGTTGTAATTAAAAGCTGGCTTCTCTTCCAAGTGCTTTGTAATTCAATTAATTATTTTCACCAATATATGTCCAAGTATTAGGTACAGGAAATACAAAGGTAAATAAAGCAAGGTCTCTTTTCTTCAGTTGTCTGTGAGGGCTCTATGAGATGAGACTGAGCCCATTGAAACTGCAGTGAGCTCGGAGAAAAGTGGGGCCACATCTAAATTGCTTCCATTATTGTAGATGTTAGGCCTAGTTGTATAATATTGGACAGAATGAGGCCCAACACAGACCTCTACAAATAGTTCCTTTACATATTAATAGATTTTTAGTGTGTTTCACTATGTGCCTGAATGACAAGGCTGAGTGCCAGAAATGTATCCCAGTGAGTAAACTCAAACCAGGGAGAACCCCACATTATCTTGAAAAATTTGACACTAGATTAGTACGGGTTTTGTGCACCATAGTGGATGGAAAGTGGGCTATGTATTTCTCTCTGCAGAAGGTCTTAAAGTCATATTTTCATTATAGTCCACACGGCCAAAAGCTCTAAGCATTTAGGCTCTATTTTAAGGTGGAATAAGCAGTGTTATCCTTACACAAACATTTTATTGACCATAAATAGCACCTGTCATTGACTAGTGATGACTCGTTAAAGAAATGATGGTCGACTGGGAGTGGTGGCTCAGGCCTGTAATCCCAGAACTTTGGGAGGCTGAGGCAGGAGGATCGCCAGAGGTTGGAAGTTTGAGACCAGCCTGACAAACACGGAGAAACCCCGTCCCTACTAAAAACACAATTAGCTGGATGTGGTGACGCATGCTGTAATCCCAGTTACTAGGGAAGCTGAGGCAGGAGATTCACTTGAACCTAGGAGGCAGAGATTGCAGTGAGCTGAGATCACGCCATTGCACTCCAGTTTGGGCAACTAAAGTGAAATTCCATCACAAAATAAAAAAAAAAAGAAAGGACGAAGGTGACAGCAAAGCAGTTGACAGGATGTGGACTACAATGGCAATGTACTAATAGCTAAAAAGAAAAAGAAAACAACCAGGTGGAAATTTTATGGTAAAAATGCAGTAGCTTTTGAATATCAGTATATTGCTTCAAATCTAATGACAGTGTTTATTACTACTTTGTGCTGTTTCTATTTTGTGTTTCTGGTATATATCTATAGAATTTTTTTTGCACTAGTAAACTAAAAATGATTCTCTTAATTATATCTGTTAGTGTCTGTCACAATGACAGAAATAAATGTTTTATTCTGAAAATTCCTAGGTAATGAACTGGCCTTTCATTCACATGTCTGCTAGTGAAAGTCATGCTAAATTTACACTCTCAAGGTAGAAGTTGAGACTAAGTACTTCCCCTAAATGGAATATAAAAATTAAATAGAAAATTGTTAGTAAAATATTGGATCATAACATAGCATCATAATTGCATAGCATCATAAACTCTTTGTACAATAAAAAGCAATGGTTTGGATATTAAAATATTTATATTTTAATACTCAAATAATACTCATGAGTGTAACACAATGGATTCTTCTGATACAATTACATACAGTTCCTTATTGAAATAAATGCAAACAATTATATTTTATACTTAAACAGTCATTCCTGCTAGCTTACTAATGACACACATTTTGCTTTTCAGACTATTGTGGTTAACTATTTCCAATTTCTATGTTATAGAAAAAAATCTATATTTATTAAAAGAAGGTTTTTAACATATAAAATATATTGCTGTATAAATTTGCATACAAATCTATGATTTTATTCAATATATGGTATTAATTAGCTAGCAACTTAACATACTTTTTTGAGATGAAAAAGAAATACTACTTTGACACTTTTCCTACAGTTAAAAAATGCAATTATAAAATTGCTTTTTATATTCATAAACACATAGACTAGTAAATCTTTTAAAACTAATTCTTGGTATGACTCTCAAGTGATGACTGAAATCACATTTGAGAGAATAACTTGTCCATCAAAGAGCAGAGTTAAAAATTGTTTATATTTTTAGAGTAATGTTACACCCTACAATACTCCCTACATTTTACTAGTTCAGACTTCAATATTCACCAGTGGATTGAAGCAAATTCTTTTGAAATAAGTTTGTGACTCATGATTCTGAGATCTAACTGCATAAACCCTGAAAAAGCCATGAATGTAAACAAAAAGAAATGCTAAGTCAAGCAAAACATCCACAAAAAGATTTTTTACTTTGAGGAACCTGAAATAGGAGTGTGGCTGAAAATAATAAGCTTTTTGCATAATATAAATATTTAATTGACTAATATTAGTTATTTGCATAGATAATGTCTCAATATTAATTGGCAAGCATCTCTCAAAAATATGAATGAACACATTCTAATGTTAAGTGATACATCAGCATGGTAATACATACATCATCCTTCTATAAATAATTAGAATCAATACACCAAGACGTGAAGAAAAAACATTTTATTGACACTTTAGGTAACATCAATAATATAATATTTAACAAAACACTGTTATCTTGTTTCAACAACAGGTTTTACATAACTTCAAACATCTACACTCTATGAACCAAGGTATTGTACATAGGATCTATGGTCCCATATTAACGATATTTGAACAATCATACAAGATTATGCTACCTCACACAATGTCAGTACAGATAAAACAGATTTAACAAATTCCTTAGCAAAATGTGTGATCTCTATAGAAACATAAAAAGCCTTCTGCAGGTGCAAAAATAAAATGAAGACAATGTGTAAAGGACTCTGTCACAGGTTGAATTTCTGAAGACACAAACTGTGAGACAGAGGCTAATGTGCACAATGTTTATTAGTGGGTACTCACAGGGTTCATGCCTGTGAATGGAAAGAATACTGAGAACAAAAAGAAGTTGGCCTCGGTGTAGTCTTTGTGAAGGCCTCAGTCATGTTTGTAGTGAGCTCTGAAGATGAAATAATCCTTCAGACTTGTTCAAGATGAGGTTAGAACACCAGGATTTTATAACCCAGTTATCTAGGCAGCTGTCTTAAAGACAAGTCCTAAAGAGATCGAAAATTGAGAGAACTGTCACCTGCCACCTTTCCAGGACCTGGGATTGATGGGGCATATGGTGCAACTTCTACCGTTATCCCTAACAGATTAAATTTATAATTGTTTAGTCAGAGATATGCAATTTTCTAGTACTAAGGTTTGGGCTAAGTAGCTCTATCTTCATTAACATTAGAGATAATAAGGGTTAGTTTATATGTTAGTCTAAAGCAAAGTATAAAAAAGATAATTTTAAGTGAATTTTTTATTATATATATTTATACTATATAACATATGTAGATAATACTGCATTTTAGTCATCATTCACAAAACACTATTTCAGGGTTTAAAAGTTTAATTTTTTTATTGTCAAATAATGTATGTATTTTACAAAATGAATTGTATATATATTTTCAACATCTATAAGCTATATAGAAAATGAACAAAATAGCTTTTTATATCCCAAAATTTGAATATTTGTTATTTCATTTAAAGTTAACAATCAATAACATCAAATCATCTTATTAGTAGTAGTGGTTGCAACATGGCAGTTGTAATAATGCTAATGATCATTCAACATTTACGGTGATAATATTCTACATGAACCTGAGACAAATCAATAATTGCAAAGATTTTTAATAAGAAATTTCAGCATGTACAGTATTATACTAAAATATTCTAAGTGATACATATGAGTATAATACTTTTGAATAATTTTCTATTTTTGGAAGGCATTATAATCCAAATGCACAAACAAGACACCAACAGGTTATATGTGTGTTTGTGTGCATATGTGATAATGTTGCGAAAGATATTAATATATTTCCTAATATTGGGTCATTCTTGCATTCCTATTTATCAATCCCATATGATCATATTGCCCATACCTTTGTGTGGATTATTCTAACAGTATTGAGTATTAAATTGCATAGTATTTAATGTTTGCACAATGATCATGAAGGCTCTTGGTTTGTGGATCTGGTTATTGCCCAACTACCTTTGCTATCCGGAGGGTCCTGCTGACACTGAGGCTTTGGATTCAGCTCAAAGCAAAATTTACACCTGAATCTTCAAGGTATTGTTGCAGAAAGCTCTTATTTATTCATTCATTTTGTCTTAAAACAGATTTGAGTTATATTTTCTGTTGTTTGTTGCCAAAAAATCCTAATGATTACAATGAAAGCTTCATTTTTCTTTTTGTTTCCACTTTCATTTTTGTGCTAAATTGTGTTAAGATGACTTGGTTGGGTCTGGAAAAATTATTTCCCAGAATTCCCTTTCTTGGGTGGTTTCCATGAGAGTTGGCCATATGGAATCATGCATGATATTCAAGATGAAGGAAGGAGAAGTAGTTACACTCAGAAGCTGGCTGTGGTCATCCAGATTGATTGACACACGCAGTGCTCTCCATGGGCTCCGAATTGTCCTCACTTTCCTGCATTTCCTGCCCAGCTCACTTTTTCTACTGGTGATGCCAGAGACCAACAACAGCTCCAGGGTGACCATGACGTGCTTCTGTCACAAAAAAAGAAGTTGCACCAAGACAACTTCCTCAGGGGAGAATTTCCCCAGAGGAGAATCTTCCACAGGCCTCTCCACAGAGTCCCCTCTGGGTTCCATCTTTGTTGGTTAGATGCACTTGAGCAAGGGTATGGGATAGGACATGCTGTTTATGAGCCACACAAGGGAAGGAAATGGTAGAAAGTATTCACATTTACAACAGAAAGCTGAAAACGTAGATTGGTGGCCTCATTTTTTGGCAGCCAAACTACTTAGAACACTCAAGTCTGTCTGAGTTAAAGCACAATGCTGTTTGTTTATGCCAGATTTTGACAATGTACTATCAAGGAGAGAACAATTCTGCAGAGGTTTAAGACAAGAACACTTCTTTTTATAAGGACAATTCAGGAAGATTTTCTTCATCACAGGTAGATAACTCAAGTTTAGTTGGAGCATAGGTATTATGGCTATTTATAATTAATTATGTCTAAGAATTTTAGAATTTATAATTACTGGGAGATATATATCTCTTAAAACTCCTAAATAATATCCTTTACTAATTTTGAGGTCTCAAAATATACACATGTGAAATCTGATCATGAAAGAAAGAGGAATGAGAAACTATGAAAGCTAGATAGGCACACTTCCCTCTCAGTAAAAATTAAATCTTGATATTAGTATTTTGAGTCAAAGACAGCTGGTCATTCCCCATTCATCCAAGATCTATCTATAGAAGATTTTCCCTGCACTCTACCTGACCCAATGTCCCCAAGTATTAGACACAATTCAGCTGTGATAGAGGAGACTTAACTGTGGAGCAACAGCTTCCCTGTTGAGAACATAGAACACTCCTCAAATATTCAGGCAGCTGGGCACAGTCAAAAAGCAGTACTTGCAGGTGAGACTTAGGAGAACTGCTCTCACCTCCCTCCAGGAGAAATGAAGGTGAGGTTCAGCATGAAGCTGGAGAAAGAAGCAACTACAGCATAACCTGAAATGTGGCATTAACCATCCCTTAATCTAACTAGGGTTCTTTTAAGCCAGCACATCCAGAGTAGATAGAATATGAAGGACTAGAGATTAAACTCCTAAAAAGAGTCAGGATGAGTGATGAGAAAGACACTATCTCTAAGGTGTACTAATAGCAGCAGTTCACAGACGAAGTGAATGAGTAATACATTACATACTTGGTTTATTTATATTGCATTTGAGATACAAAATAAGAAAGCTGCCAAGATAATTAAGGACTATTCAGTATGTGGTGCTATTACCCTCTAAGGACATTCTGGAGAAGGTACCTGATGTTTAAAATACATTTTATATTTTGCCCTATTCCACAAGGAACATGGAGGGAGAATTTGGAGGACAGATGCTGCTTTCAGGAGTGGCAAATACTTCCCTAGAGAGAAAGTGAAGTGGGTGGGGAAATAATTATAACAACATCTGGCCAGTAAGTCTTGTTAAGGAATGGAGAGTCTCTTTTCAGCAAACTTCCCTAGAAGTGTCTTAGTGAGAAGACAAACTTTTCTGTGAAGGGCTACAGAGCAAGTATTTTAGTATTGCCCTCCATGCAGCATTAAAATGACTTAACTCTGCATTTTTAGAACAAAGGAAGCCATGGACAATGCATAAGTGCAGATGTGTTATGCATAAAATCATGCATAAACTTCATTAGAAAGCAAACCAAACTGAAAAACAGGGGCTGAACTACATGTGGCCTAAGGGCTGTGGTTTACCTGCATGTGTTGCTGGAATACTATGAAACAAGGGATACATTGCTGCATTTGGAAGGTCAGAATTTTGAAGGCATGTAGGGAGAAGAAGAGGAAGACAATGGCAGAGAGCAATACCAATCAATGAGGCAGGAGCCTGAGGCCTATAAGGAAGCACTGTAGAAAGGAATTTCTGCTTATCTGTTGAACATAGTATGATCTATTATCTATTTGTATGCTATTTGCACAGTGCAATATGAGCCCCATCATCTCCTAAACCTTCAATAAAGTTTTCTTTGCAGACCAACATGCTATTAAAAAAAAGTTTGGTTAGCCTATATTTGTTTACTTGCTTACATTAAGATTATTAAGAAATAGAGATTGCTTTCCTTGCATGGTTAAAGTGGATCAAAGAGGTAAGAACTATATCGAGAAGACAGTGAAAATGGTATTTTGAGACCTGTGAATGTTATAACTGAGAGCCGGTGACCCTGACAATTTAAGTCCTTAATAATGTACAGACATCCTGGGGAAGATAGAAGATTGTTAGCCTGAACTGAAATCTTGGTATAAGAGAAGCTCAGGTCTATGTAAGTCTCATCATTAGACCATTGCAATAAGTATTTGCACATATTAATTTGCTAAAAAATGGCTACACATACTTTCCCACTAAATTACAAGAAAATGTATATTTTATTGCATTCTTTGTTGGAAACTATTTTGCTACTGTGCATGGTAATAGAAAATCAATGTTTTCTGAATCTGATGCAAAAATTGAAACAGCTTATCAATGTTTCTTTTTTCTTTTTGTAAAATTATTAGGCACCACTATTGAGATTCTGATTTAGTAGGTCTACATGGATCTGTAAATTGCTGTTCATAAAAATCTCCTAGTAAACTTTCTCTTCTGCCATCAAGCTTGCAAATCACTATATATGACTGAACATAATTTGAATAAAAAATCACCTACTATTGCCAAATAAAACCTTTATGTCTTTCTTTGGAGTGGAAGAGTTTTACTCACAGAAAATGAGTAAATCTGTTATTTGGTTGGATTCCAAGTAGGAAGTGTCCTATTTCATTTCAAGGAGAATTTAAACTTATTTATGTTATCGTAGTCTAGAACAGCTACTGGGGCAGAGAGAGTGTGGCTGCCAAAGAGAATACCAATCCATATGTGAAAGACAGAGAACCACAGGGTCACTCATTAGAAAGTCAAACTTTTGGATCATACTGGAAGGATTTTAGTATAATTGAATTGATGAACTGTTATAGTTGGTTACACCTGTGTAACACAGATAATTAAAAAAAGACCATTTGGAGAGAGTTGAATGAGGTACTGTACTCCTAAAATATGGATTTAGGGCCATCCAGGCTAAATGGCACACTTTGTTTTTATTGTTCAAAAAAGTACCAATGGAAAGGCCCCATTTTTCAACCATGCCTGATCATTGTAAACCTGTATAAAGGCAAGATAAACTTTAGAGTAAAATCTATGTGGTTCTGTAGGTGTACATTTCCAGAATCAAAGGTAAAAGACGTCTCACTGAAATTTCCATAGGTATCCACCTCACGTCTTATTTCCTGTAATACGGCCATCAGAATTGGAACATTATTAAGGCATGCAACAAGTTTTTATTGAGCGTTATTGATATTTGAAAACATGTACAGCACTGAGGATGTATCAGGGACAAAACTGTAATTTCCTATCTCTAGGAGCTTATCCTTTAAAGGAGGAGATTGATAATAGATTTTATCAAATAAATAGATCATACAATGTTAGATATTGAAAAGTCCTGTATCCCTGATATCCATGGGAATGGTAAGAAAAAAAAAATAAAAGTCTTATGAAGAAAACTATAACATGATGATTAGATATAAAATAGTTGAGTAGGAAGATGCTGTTTTACATGGAGAGGGCAGGCTCAGAGGCAGGACAGAGAAGGTCTCCATGATGAAGTGCTCTTTAATCAGAAGTGTGAATGGAGTAAAGGGGATTCCCTGTGGATATCCCAGACAAGTGAAACAGCATGTTCAATGCCCCGAGGCAGCCATGTGCTTCGTGGGTCTGGGGAGCAGAAAGTTGTCTAACAGGCTGGAAAACTTCATAAATTATTACTAAATAAATCAATAAGTTGATGAGGAATGAGGATGGGTTTGTAAGTGGGTAGCATGAAAGAAATTACAAAAACACTGAACATGTATGGGCAAAGGTTTAGGCGTACAAAGCTTGTCCAGGGATTCTTAGACCCTTTGGAACAAGTCAGGTGCGGTGGCTCACACCTGTAATTTCAGCACCTTGGGATGCTGAGGAGGGTGGATCACCTGTGATCAGGAGTTCAAGACCAGTCTGGCGAACATGGTGAAACCCTTTCTCTAGTAAAATACAAAAATTAGCCAGGAACGATGGCATGCAACTGTAATCCCAGCTACTCTGGAGGCTGAGGTGGGAGAATCGCTTGAACCCAGGAAGCAGAGATTGCAGTGAGCTGAGATCGCACCACTGCACTCCAGCCTGGGAGACAGGGACTCTGTCTCAGGAAAAAAAAAAAAAAGGAACTGTTGAAATAAACACATGACTAGGATTCTGTACTGCTGGCACTTTAGAGCTGTCAAAATCCTTTAAAAATGGAAATAACATGAAAAAATATTTATTTAAAGTAGATTATTTTTGCAGTGCTATGAAGTATAAATTGAAATGCAGAAAAAATAAAGAATGAAGAATGAGCAATTAATCCAGTATTTTCACATGAAAATAAAGACAATATATATGAAATTAAAGGTAAAAATGATAAACATTATATAGAAAGATTTGACAGTATATGAGAAATTATTCAAATTTTCAGCAAGGAAGAAGAAGAAATCAAACATAACTCTAGGATGTTGGGAATCAGTAGTTGATGATATCATGGTATTGGAGAGGGCAGAAGAGGAAATGAGTATCATATGTTTGATTTAGGGGTAGGTTAGTATCAAGTTTATGGCTTGCCTGTTTAAATATTCAACATATCAGATAAGTATAACTCAAGTTTTCAGGACTACAGAACCATTAAGATGTCATATGTTTTGGTACATTTATTGAAGTAATGAAAGTAGTAAGCTCCAAAATAAGAGGATCAGAATTCAGAATGTGAAAATATAAAGGATATATATCAGGGAAATCCAAATGTTAGGACATAGGTGGATGAAAATTATAAATATTAATTTTTAATATTGGATTATATGGAATATTTAAAGTAAAATATTTAGATATTGTTTTTTAATATATGAAAACATATGCATATACATGCATGTAATATTCTCTAAAATTGTCTCAATTTAAATTTATTTAATTTACCAGTCATGCTTTTGTAAAGATTCTTATATTTCTAAACAAAGTATTTAAAATTAAATAATGACTTTTGTTTCTGGTGCATTATTTTAAAAAATACATTGTTTCTTACAGTTATATTTTAAACTTATTTTAACATTTAATATATATAAAATACTTTATGATATATTAATAATAGAAAGATAATAAATAGGAGAATGTAATTTAGAGTTTATCTAAATCATAATGATGATAATAATAATTGTTATCATGAAGTAACTAACATCATAAACTGGGCATTATTTAAAGCAGGTTTCCTGTAGCAAGTCATTTACATATCACTGCACATTATTAAATATGTACTGAACTTTTTAATAATGACAGATGTGGAAACAGAGGCATCAGAAGGCTAGCAACTGCAACTTGCTCAAGTCTCTAGTACTAGCAATGGCCAGAGACAAGGGCAGAGACTTCTGTCCTCTAAATGTTAACATTTATGACCATTCAAATATAAAAGGATGGCAAAGATAATACATATTCAACACTGCATTACAACTGTATATGAAAAATGCATTTTATTTGGCAACGCAGCTTGATGAAACTGTTATGCTCTTTGGATGGATTTCAGGAGCGTGCAGAGGTGGTGAGACTTAGCTTTTGAGTTATTGAAGTCACTCAAGGGTAAGTCAACAAACTCTATGAGGTAAATTTTGACTGTTTTATAGTGAGAAGTCAACTTCTGTTGATTTTTACTTAACTTTATTTAGTGTCCTTCAAAACAAGAGTTTATTGTATTTTAGTCACTGATATTATCATCTCACAAACATATGCTGCTGAGGCTTTTATCAATAAAACACACATAGTATTAACCAAAAATTATACCATATTTAACTATGAAACTTCATTCTGTCTCCATAGACTTTGCAGGAGGTTCTCTGTGTCTTGAGTGTCTATATAGGTTCATATCCATAACTCAGCTTCAATATTTTCCCTTTCAGTTCTTTTTTAAGATTATTGAACAAGCTAGTTTGGGTGTATATAAATGAATAGAGCAATCTTCAGCATGCTGTTCTTTATCTGAAGAAGAAACCATTAAATTCATGGCCAGAAATGATTCTATTTCAAAAGTGTATTCTTAATATCAGACAACACAATCTTAATTGGAAATGCCTTTTTGAAGTACAAAACTAAAGTTTTCTAATTTGACTCCTGATAACACTAATGGAAGGCACACAACATAATATCTCTTGGGTATCTAGAACATTTACAGCTGAGATTGTAAAGTCTCTCTCTCTGAATTAGAGGCACTAAAACAATTTTTCCCTTATAGAATAGTATATTTAGTTTGCATAACTGCAACTCAAGTATCATTATTTTTCTTGAATTAAATACTACCCCATTAAGCACATCTATGTGAATAAAAAAGAGACAAGAACTCATTACTTAAGCTTCTCTTAGCAGCCACGTTTAAAAGTTCTAAAAAATATTTTAGGGTTTACAAAAAATAAGACAGCAATACTTTGAAAGAAAAATTTTCTTACATAGACTACATCATTTTAAAATGTTATAAAGAAAATAAGTGATTTGTCATGATAGTAATTGTACCTTGATAAATTAGTAGTAATGTCCTTATTATAGTTCTTCTTAACATTATTTTTCTTTTTAGAAAGAGAACATATTTTATTATACTCTTCTTAAATTATAGAAGTAATCTGTTATGAAATATAAATACATATGTTTAAAATATAGTTTATGTAAAAATAGCTGGAAAATTTGCAGGGGAATCTGGACTCTACATATGATAGATATTTAACCTACAAAGTAATTTACATTCTGCTTCAGTTTTTAAGTTCTCTTAAAAATCCTTCTATGTATTTCCATTACCTTTATTGGCTACATGAATTCCGCAGACGATTACCTTTCTGCTGTTCTTCCTTCTTTCTTCAAGAGTTTGAATATTCCTTGGTCTCCAGTCTCTTCTTCATGGTTTCCATGTTTGCTACTTTATTACTTACTTCCGTATTTTCAGATTGAGTGGTTTCTGGCAGATGGTGCGAGTAGGACAGTTTCATTCTCCCTCTCTTCTATTTGGGCTCTAGCTGCATCATATGCTCAGACTCTTAGTGAAAGGCAGCTTGAGTTATGCAACTCTGAGGACTGTGTCCTTGTTTGTCTGATATTTCAACCATTGCAGGTATGTGAATCCAGCAACGGTTTACCCCTATATAAAATATTTGCCTTCCTGACACTTCAAAAATTAATTAACACAAGAGGAACTTCATTCTTTAAGGCGAATTTCTAGCAAGAGTTCTCATTCTCTGTTCCTGAATATAATACTTTAATCTACAGTTTCACATTTCCCAGAATTCAGTGAAAATGTGCCAGGGATTTGTTAGCATTGCAGGTGAAATAATGTCCCCGCCTAAGAATGCAAACACCCTAATCCTCTGCATCTATTCATCTGTTTTCTTGCATAGAATTGGAAATTTTGCAGATGTGGGTAAATACATGAAGGTTGAGTGGGTGAAATTATTCTGGATTAGCCAGGTGGGCCCAGGATAATCACATAATTTCTTAAAAGCAGAAAATTTCTTGACTAGTTCAGTGACATAAACACAACCTGCCTTTTATAGCTTTGAGGACGGAGTAAAGGGGCCATAAGGTAAAAAATGCAGCAAATTTTAGAAGCAGCGCAACCCTCCAGCTGACAGGCAACCAAGGGCTAGACAAGCCCGTACTGCAACCCCAGATAATTAATTCTACCAACAATCTAAATTCACAAAAGATGGATCCTCTTTCGGAGCCTCTAGTCAAGGCACACAGCCTGCTGCAACTGATTTTAGCCCACTGAGATTTTTAATTAGACATAAGACCTGAATAACTACAATGATAAATTTGCGTTGTTTCCGTAACTGAGTATGTGGTGATTCGTTACAGCGAAAATAGAAAACTAAAATGGCACCCTCAACCTTCTGGTCTCTTCCTCACACCTACTTGCTAAGTTGTTTCCTGGGAGTTAAATACTATAAATAAACAGAGAAGGAGAATATTATGCTCCATATTATCTCACAAAAAGACAGACAAGCAAACATGCAGGGGAGATAAATCAAGCAAGGTTACCTGTTCTGATAGGTATCAACTCTGAACAACTGAAGGGTAAGAATATTAGGGTGGTGCATGGCCCACATACAATGGAAGTAGTGGTAGCAACCTTGTGTCTTTGGAAAAATACTTCCTGTATCTTTGTAAGTTTCCCAGGGAAATATATTTATAACAGAAATTGTTAAGACTGACTTCTAGTTAAAACAAGCCATTAGATTTTGTATTGTTTCTATTATTATTCAAGAAAGATGTACTAATATTTTTCAGGTTAATTTGATATGGCATTGGTAAGATTAAAAATTAAACACCTAGCTTAAATTCAAAGCAGGCAGTAATTGATGATATGTTATTTTCAATAAGGTAATAACAAGTAATTTCTCTTTTTTACCATCTACTAGCCAACATAGAGGTTTTGCAATCTTGAGTAATCCCAACGTTTAGTTCTACACATCACCAGTGGATTCCCTTATTATTTTAATAACTTCTTCAACTTACATTCAGTAAGATGACACTGGTGATGGTGGAGTACGAAACTCTCAAAATCTGATTCCCCATAAATGTTATGAGAACTTGGCAAAAATTGTCAAACTCAACTTTGTCAGTACTCTTGAAATTAAACAAAAGTTTGCAACAATCCAAGGAATGTTTATTCTAGAAAAATTTCTGAATCTTGTTATGAACAGTGAACTTTGCAGCAATTTAACTTAATCTGTCTCCATCCCACTCTGTGCAGATCTTAAGTAGCCTTGAATACCAAGAGCTCCACAGTCATGGTGGAAACCAGCAGCCTCAGTCACTGCAGGAGACAGTTGGGTTTGGAGCTCTCCAAAAACTCCATTCCAAGAGACATGGGATTATTTAACCCTTTTGGAAGCTCCCAGAAGATCTCCACTCAAGACTGATCTTTATTTGTCCTGACTCAGAGGTTACTCAGTACAACAAATAATCTTTCCAACTGAGCATTAAATGTTTGACCCAACACTCACATAGAGCTACCAAGCAAAGTCTGGGAACCTTATCAGTTTTTGGAATTTAAGGAAATTACTGTCTAATCATTAGTTGAAAATTAAGCTAACTGAGCAAGATTTTTAATTCGCATTTAGTCTTTATAGAATTAGTTCAGGAAAGTAACCCAAAATACAAAAAGCAGCAGATCCAACAACAAGAAGCATCACTATTGACGTGGTTTGGCTCTGTGTCCTCACCCAAATCTCATCTCAAATTGTAATCCCCATGTGTGGAGGCAGGGACCTAGTAGAGGTGATTAGATCATGAGGGAGGTTTCCCCCATGCTGTTCTCATGATAGTGAGAGAGTTCTCAGGAGAACTGATGGTTTTAAAAGTGTTTGGCAATTCCTCCTTCATTTACATGTCTTCTCCTCTCTCCTGCCTCCTTGTGAAGAAGGTGTCTGCTCCCCCTTCCACCATGTTTGTAAGTTTCCCAAAGCCTTCCCAGCCATCCACAACTGTGAGTCAGTTAAACCTCTTTCTTTGAACTTAAGCAAATTTACAAGAAAAAAAAAAACATCAAAAAGGGGGTGAAAGATATAAACAGACACTTTTCAAAAGAAGACATTTATGCAGCCAACAGCCATATGAAAAAAAGCTTATCATCACTGGTCATTAGAGAAGTGCAAATCAAAACCACACTGAGATACCATCTCACGTCAGTTAGAATGGCGATCACTAAAATATCAGGAGACAAAAGATGCTGGAAGAGATGGAGAGAAATAGAAACACTTTTACACTGTTGGTAGGAGTGTAAATTAGTTCAACAATTGTGGAAGACAGTGTGGTGATTCCTCAAGGATCTAGAAATAGAAATACTATTTGACCCAGAAATTCCATTACTGGGTAAATACTCAAAGGATTATGAATCATTCTATTGTCAAGACACATGCAAACGTATGTTTATTGCAGCACTGTTTACAATAGCAAAGACTTGGAACCAATCCAGATGCCCATCAATGATAGACCAGATAAAGAAAATGTGGCACATATACACCATGGAATACTATGAAGCCATAAAAGAAGGATGAGTTCATGTCCTTTACTGGGACATGGATGAAGCTGGAAACCATCATTCTCAGCAAAGTGACACAAGAGCAGAAAACCATACACCACATGTTGTCACTCATAAGTGGGTGTTGAACAATGAGAACACATGGTCACAGGGAGGTGAACATCGCACACTGGGGCCTGTCAGGAGGTGGGGGGCTAAGGGAGGGATATCAGGGTGTGAGGGGCTAGGAGAGGAATAGCATTAGAAGAAATACCTAATGTAGATGTCAGGATGATGGATGCAGCAAACCACAATGGTACATGAATACCTATATGACAAATCTGCATGTTCTGCACACGAATCCCAGAACTTAAAGTATAAGAAAGAAAGAAAGGAGAGAGAGAAAAAAAATCAAAAGAAAGAAAAAGAAAGAAAGAAAGAAAGAAAGAAAGAAAAAGGAAGAAAGAAAAGGAAAGAAAGGAAAGAAAGAAGAAAGAAAGAGAAAAAATCGAAAGAAAGAAAAAAAGGAAGTCAGAAAGAAAGAAAAGGAAGAAAGAAAATGAAAGAAAGGAAAGAAAGAAGAAAGAGAGAGAAAGAAAGAAATAGAAAGAAAGGAACAGTTAAACTAAGCAGAGGCTAAATAAAATTTAGCTACCTAAAAAAAAAAAAAAAAAAAAAAAACTCTTTCTTTATAAATTGTCCAGTCTTTGATATTTCTTTATAGCAATGTAAAAACAGACCAATATAACTACCAACAAACCCTGAGGAGGGGAGGAAATTCTGATTCCAAGAGTTGCTCAATTACACTGCAGTAATGCTTAAGTTTTCAACCAAAAATTATGAGACTTGCAATAAAATATGAAAGGGTGGGTTGCAACCCATGGAGAAAAAATATAAGTAAATAGAAACTGTCCCTGAAGAAGTACAGGTATTGCAGTTACTAGAAAAGTGCTTCAAATTGGAGAATTTAAATATGTTAAAGGCTATATATAAATATTCATTCATTAAGGTATACTCTGTGCTGTAAAGTTCTATGGGCTTTGTCAAATTTACACAGTAATAAATTCTCATGAAAGTATCACACAGAATAGCCTTATCTAAGATCTGTAAGCAATGATACCCAGTAGCAATAAGTACACCTACAATCAAATCTTGTTTCTAATACTATTCGCCTAAGAAAGGGACCAGAGCTTCTTAGTAAAATTTATTGTTGGGAGAGCTGAACAGGAAATATACAAGTTGAGGCTAGTCCGTCTTGTAGTACCAAAAAGTTAGCAGTGAACACGCGCACACACACACACGCATGCACACACACACACACACACACACAATGACATTATCTCAAAGGGAGCCAAAAGAAAATGTTTTCAGTGACCAAGTTAGAACAAATTGAAAAACAAATAAATGAAGACGGTTTGGATTATAACCCAACATATAAAATAAAGATACTTGTGTCCACATTGATGTAAATAAGTGATTAAATATATAAATAGGGTGGAGAGAATAGACAAATCTCAGCTGCAGAATAATTCCAAATATGTTAATATTTTGCAGGTTACATGGAGATTTTTCTAATTTTCTCTACTTTTTAATTGTGGATTGTGCACAGTGACTTCCTTCCATCAACAGTAGAGTATGAAAAGGGGAAAGGAGAGTAATTTTAGTTTAGAAATCTGGCAAACCCTACCATACCACCCCAGTTGATCAATGCTAGAATCAATAATGAAATGATCATTTCTACCCTCAATATGATGAGTATAACACTCTACTTCTATTTTCTCAAAACAGCATAACACTGTAAAATCATGAGGAGAAAATCAGATATATAGCACTGAAGAAACAGTTTACAAAATACTTGACTAAAACTCCACAAAACTGTCAAGGTCATAAAAAGCAAGAACATTCTGGGAAACTGTCACTGCAAGAGGAGGCTAAAGAGACATGACAACTAAATGTAATGTTGTAAAGAGGAACGTTTGGTGCTATTGCTGCAATTTTCCTGTAAGCCTAAAACTATTATTCTCCATTTTATTTTTAATTGACAAAAAATAATTGTGCATATTTATGGAGTACAATGTGATGCTGATATCTAAAACTATTCCTTAGAAAAATCTACTTTAAAAAGTCCATTGTAGGCTGTAGTATGCCTTCACCATAAGAAAAAATATATTTCACATTCTGACAATATATTGACTGTCAAAATCAAGCTTTAGTAAATAAGTAGGATATGTTAGTCAATTTTTACAGATAATTTCACACTTTAAAAGTGTTGTCTCAAACTTAAAACCAATTTCATTCAGAACATAAGCACAATTTCAAAATTTTTATTTTGCATTTTTATTGCTTTCATGTGAAATAGTGAAATATTTGCAGTATTTCAAATGTTTTGCCCAAATGTTTTGTTCGTCCTGTACTCATTTTCCATTCTAAATGTTAATGCTCATTTGTATATCTTCCTTTTCAACGTTTACTTTAGAACCATCAAGTACAAATACTGTACGGTCATTCATAATTTATGACAATATTCAAAAGTACATTATTGTCTCTTATGGCTGGACATCCCAACTGAATATAATATATACAACACATATAAACAGAAGGCAAAGTAATGAAAATTAATATTTAAAGACTTTATTATCACATGTTATAGCAACAGAGCATTTTCATTTAATATCAACTTACTGCTTTTAGCCATTTTACACCGGGACATTCCAATAACCTAAAATTGGTAGGAATTATCTATTTTTGGAAAAAGTCAAAGGTACTTTAACAGAAGGTAAGATATCACTTACCATGGAGGCTATCAACTAGAATTCCAACAGAAGTAAGGTTGATACATTTATACTATGTTTCCTTTAAAAAGTAGCAACTTTTCTGTAATTTTATTACAATGAGCATCTTCCAGGAGTATATTGTATAGTTTTCCATGGTAAAATAAGAAGCACAATCTTCAAGGCAAGGTGAGAAAAGGAACATGAAAGTAAAATTAAATAACCTGTTAATTTTGTATTGCTTCTATAAATGTCTTTATAGTCTCTACTTTTAATTAAAGCTCCAGACTATGTATTACAGTTTCAAATTCTGTTTTTAAAATGTTCAACACCGTATGCAATATGTTTATCTCCCACTGTTGTTTTCATGACAAACACTTAATAATGACAGTCTTATGCCAGCAGTGTGAAGCAACATTCCATCCCTGTCATCATGTAATGAATTATGAGTATTTTCTTTACGCTTGTGACAAAGAAAAGCAAGCTTTCACAAAAGGGCCTGATACAGTTTTTGGTATAAGAAGATAATACGATTTGAAAGGTTGGAAAGTATGAGATGAGATAAACTTGTGGTATTCCTATCTTTTCAGTATTTCTTGAGGCAAGGTACAAAGAGTCAATATTGAATTCCAAGTCATTTCTGCAAGTTTCTGGCAAATGTTTAAACAGTCTAAAAAGTATACATATGAATATTTGGCAATAGATTTGAAAAAGTATGACCAGTTTATATGTATTTTAAAATATACATCAATGAGAGGTTTAGGGCAACACAGGATATTCTATGCAAGATAAGTCTGAGGGAAAATATTCAAAAGTACCTAACATTCAAATAAGTTTACAGTAATTGGTTCTTGATCAGTTTCAGCAATAGAAATGCCATTATAGAAGAATTCATTTTTAATTAAATATGTATTTCCTGGATGTCTAACACTTTGCAAACCATGGTCCAGACATCGAGATCATAGGGAAAGCTAACAGTGTATTCAAGATAGGCTGACATAATTCTGATCATTCATATAATATGTAAAAATCTTTGAAGATGGATTCTTGTTATGTGCATATAATTTATATTTAGGTACCATACTTCCAACACACTAAGTTCATTTCAAAAACAAAACAAAACAAAACAAAACATATGATCAGAAAAATAAATAGATAATATTTATTATATTTATTCCTTATAAACAGATGAAAAATGTTATGTTTCCTGCAGGGTTCCTGGCCTCAATATGAGACCAGTTTCTCAGAGAATCTCTGCAGTTAAAAACTTTCTATCCAAGGTTGACTTACACTTGAACTTCTTTCACATTCAGGTTTACCCTGTGTACTGGCTATTCTTAATTTTTTAACTGAATGTTATAGGAGACACCATAAGTTAGGGTGATCTAAAATATAGCTCTATTCACATTTTACAGTTATAAACAAATGCTTTTTAATTTTTTGTTTTATAATAATGTTTGAAGAAGGAACACATAGTTTATATAACATAGCCAATCTAATTAGTGTTACATGCTGTGCTAAACATGTTTATATATTTTTCTCAACATCTTTCTGAAGTATTGCATCCAAGGCTTAATGTTTAGTAACAAATTAATCCAGAAGTGCAATCAGAGCCTGTGCCTTATTTAGGAAGAAAAGTAAACCAAAACAATTGCAAATACATGGCATGTACAAATCTGGAAGATTTTTGTTTTACTATGTATTGGAGCTTCTTAAAAAGACTTTCACGTAAATATTATGAACAACATCATTGATTTATCTTGAAGGTGTCGGAATAGAAAACTTTGAATATTTGTTTAGCATTATTGTTCCTATATAATGAATTAAAGGATCTGCCCCAAATTAAGAAAGCATTGTTATCCTTTCTAATTTACAGTCTTAGAGAATGAGATGTTAGCATAAAGTTTTTGTTTGTTTGTTTCTGTTCAGCCAGCCGATTTAGAACAGTATGGCAAGAGAAAACATTCAGTTGTGCAAGAAGTCAACAATAAAACACTTGATGTATTCCCTATAGGAGACATTCTGTGGAGTTTGAGCACCGGGTTTAACATCATTGCTCTAGATTCTAAACTGTCCAATTTCATATGGTTTGGCATCTTCAGAGTTACTATAGGATTTGTAGTTTATGTTCTCTATCTGTCTCAAAACTGTTGACATTTTTACAATAAGTAGCCCCTCAGGCTGGAGCTGGGCAGGAAAAGGCTCCCAGCAACCCACCAGGAATGTCAGGTGACTACCAGGGATGGTCAGGAAGTTGTCACACTGCCTCTCTAAAATGATAATTGGTGGTGAAAAATCATCCTGAACCAGGGAGAGGCAGTTTCGCAATAGATAAAAACACCTGAAATTGGAAATTGGCAGCTTCCAGTAAGATCTCAGGAATTGGACAACTGGGCTCAAGCATTGAATTAAGAGGCAAAATAGCAGAGTATGACCTTCTGGGGGTCATTCCACTGGAAAAGGGAAGAAAGCCTTAGGTGAGTGTGTGTACAATTCCAGTAAACATCCATTGCATGCTCACTTTCCAATTGTAAGCAGGACACCACTCATGTGGGCAGCTCACCCTGAGAGAAGAATCAAGGAAATGGGGCACACGATGCCAGAAGTAGGCCAGCATACTCAATTTTAAGTTCAAGGTCAAATCGGGCACTTGATCTCCCAGATGCCCACTTGAGCCTCTTCCAAGTATACTCTTCCTTTGTTCCTGCCCTATATCTTTTTAATAGACTTCCACTCCTGTACTGAAACTTGTCTAGATTTCTTTTTCTGCTTTATGTCCTTCAGTCAAATTATTTCTTCTCAGGAGGCAAGAATTGAGGTTGCTACAGACCTATACAGATTTGCTGCCAGTAACTCAGGTAACTTCTACCACTAACAAAATGTTATTAAAGAACGTCAGGGTTAGAAGGGGAAATAGACATCTTTTAGAAAAATAAATCCTTATCATAAAATTAAAGAATTTATTTCCAAATTCGTATCCAATCACTTAAACTAAGAAAAAGTCAAATTTTAATTTTGCAGATATTTCAGAAGAGAGAATATAGATATATAGAGAATTAGATAGCTGAACAGTTTAAAAAAACACTGAAAAATATTTAAAGGATAACCAAGTCAAGCTATTCTTTGCAAAAAACAAACAAACAAACAAACAACCCAGAATATTTCAACTGGATCTCCTCAACATTCTTTTGCCATCAAAAACAGCCTCCTGTTTTATATAGCACAGTTTTAAAATCACACGTTTACTCTATAATGTTATGTCAAAATCTTCCTTAAGAAACTTTGAAAGATTAAAAACTGTTGTGTTTATACTCCTGGTTAATATATGTTATCAGAGTATTTTCATAAACAAAAAATGACAAACCTGGTTCAAACAAAAACAAAAACCATTCTCTCAGCTGATTGTTTCTGCTTCTCAAGATGTTACAAACAGAGACAAACATATTAAATTGTAATTTCCAAGTCTCGGTCACTTTTTAAAGTTTTTCAGGTAAATCTCCACCCCCTCCCTTTCCCACTACTAGGGCATTATCCTGGATTGTAGGTCTCAGGAGAACTTGCAAACAGAATGCAGACACTCTTCCAAATATTGGGGTTAGATAGGAGAACCTCTTGCTCTTTTAGACTTTTTTCCACTAATTGTTTTCATCGTGACAAAACTTGCTATCTCAGGCTATTCCATAAACCAGGTTTCTACCCTACCTGGAATGATTTATTTTCTTTTATTTTTCTAGTACTGAAGGATACCATTAAGCAAAATCCCTTTGAAGCAGAGCTTTCATCTACTTATGTTTGAATCTACATTAAATATATTAATGCTACATTCAATGAGAGAGTTTTCACAATCACCCCCCATACACACTTATGAAGCAGAAACAGCTTAAATGTAAAATATCAATAACTGAGATAAAAGGTGAAAAATGTTCTAGTATTAATTTGGACCACTCTCATTAATTATTTCCTGGGGATTGTTAATGCTCTACTTTTCTTTCCAGTATCCCAGAATGCCAGGTACACTGACATGTATCACACATCAGTTAATGAATATACTCACTGATAAGAGTAATATATCAATGACAAAAGACAACAACAACTAAATTAATTAATGTTCAATATCAAATGAATACCATTCAGAGACCGATTTTAAACTCATTTGTAAATCAGTAGAAAATATCATATAAAATATATGCCTGAGAGGAATATGGATATATTTGTGAATATTAATATATATAGGAAATATAATCTACCTGGGAAAATAAAATATTTTAAAGACAAAGGTACATCCTATTTTCAATCTGTAAGTTTATAGTAAAAGTAATACAGTACATTATGAATGCTTTATGTTGAATTACAGAAAATAACTTACTCTTTCATCTTCACACTAAATTTTTAATGGGCTAATTTGTTTTAGAATGTAAATGTATTTAAAATCATTACTTCAAGCTTTATGTTGACTACAATCCAAAACAACCATGAGCACTTTCAATTCACAACCCAACTAAGATGGCCTCATGCTTTGGACAATTTGGTATACTTGGTCAAATTTTTGAATGTCATACTTTGGAACCTTTCTATGTGATTCCACTAGCATCCCTGTACGATGACTCTTTAATCATGTTATTTTTTGGCTAATCAAGCTGCATAGAAGGAATTCCTTCTCTTTTGCCCACCAATAACATGACATGCACATGTTGATGATAAAAATGGTCTCATATATTTTTCCATCTCCAGCTTCTCAGGGTTTGTCTTCTAATATAATTTTATGGTTTTGTATGAAACAAATATCAAGGTGATAAATCTAAATTTAGATCTGAATTAAAATTGTAAAAAAGTTATTAGAAGGTCATTGGAATATATATTATTTTAGGATCTGAACTTGTCAGATGTCTGAAGAAACTCTTTAGGTACTGTTGAAGAGATACAAAAAGAGAAATGATTTGGGTAAAGTTTCAAATTAATATCAAGCTTAATACACGATGTGGGGTGGGGATGATATATCAATACGTTGATCCTTGAACAACATGGTAGTTAGTGTAGCCAATGCCTTACATACTAACAAATTTATGTATAACTTTTTACTCTTGAAAGCTTTAAACAGTAACAGCCTACTACTGACCTGAAGCCTTACCAAGAACATAAGCATTCATTAACACGTATTTTGTGTATTAAATGCATTATATACAGTATTCTTGTAGTAGTCTAGAAGAATGAAAATGTTATTAAAAATAACAATAAGCAAAATATATTTACTTTTAATCAAGTGGAAGTGGATTATCTTAAAGGTCTTTATTCTTCGTTTGTTGAACAGGCTGAGGAGGAGGAGGAGGAGAAAGGGTTGGTATGGCTGTCTCAGTGGTGGGAGAGCTAAAAGATCCACAAATAAGTGGACTCATGCAGTTCAAACCAATGCTGTTCAAGGGTCAAATATACTGAAGAATAGCAGTGAGTCAGGGACATGTTACTATTACAGAAGTTAGTTATCAGAGAAAGGATAGTTCAGACAAAAAAGTCGACAGTAAAAATTCAATGTATTACTAATTACCGACTTTAGATATGTTCATTTTAAAGAGACTTAATAATTAAAAATGTACATGGAAGTATAACAGAATAATTACTTTGAAAAGAAATATAAAGAAGTGTTTGATATAGTTTGCATATGTGACCCTGACAAATCTCATACTGAAATGCAATTCCCAATATTAGAGACGGGGCCTGGTGGAGGTGATTGGATCATGGTGGCAAATTTCTTATGAATGGTTTAGCACCATGCCACTGGAAAAAGTGAGTTCTCACCCAGTCAATTCACAGGAGATCTTGTTGTTTAAAGTAGTGTGGAAATTCCCCCTTCTATCTATTTTTCTGATTTGCCATGTGACTTAACATGCAAGCTCCAGCTTCACCTTCTGCCAAACAAAAAAAAAAGCTTCCTGAGGCCTCATAGGAGGCAGATGCCAGTGCCATGATTGTACTGCCTGCAGAACCATGAGCTAAGTTTCTTTTCTTATAAATTACCCAGCCTCACGTATTTATTTATAACAATGTAAGAATTACCTAATGCAGTGTTTAAAAACTTTTAGTAATTATAAGCTAAGTGATTTTTAGGAAACTATGCCATATCTGATAATATCATATTAGTCTGACTTCTATCTCCATTTGGAATAAAAATTCTGTTGCATAATGTTTAATGAAGTTACTCACAAAAATAATTATGCTATATTACTATGTAGAAAAACCTTTTATTAAACTACTGATATGGTTAGGCTTTGTGTCCCCACCCAAATCTCATTTTGAATTATAATCCCATAATCCTTATAATCCCCACTTGTCAAGAGAGAACAGATAGAAGTAATTAAATCATGGGGGTGATTTTCTCCATGCTGTTCTTGTGATAGTGAGTGTTCTCTCAGGAGATCTGACCTCTTCTCCTTTTTGTCACCTTGTGAAGAAGGTGCCTTGCTTCCCCTTTGTCTTCTGCCATGATTGTACATTTCCTGAGGCCCCCCAGCCATGCCAAACTGTAAGTTAATTAAACATCTTTCCTTTATAAATTACACAGTCTCAGACAGTTCTTATGGTAGTGTGAAAATAAAATAATACAACTACACAATCTAAAAAATAATGAAAAATTGTATTTTCCATGTGATGTGTAGTTTTATTATTCATAACACAATTATTAAGGAATAAATACGTTCATATACTTACTATGTTCTGGGCTACCAACTAGTTTCAAATTATTCAAAGATCGAAAATAAAATATAACAGCCTGGTGCAGTGGTTTATGCCTGTAATGCTAGTGCCCTGGGAGGCTGAGGCATGTGGATGACCTGAGGTCAGGAGTTCAGGACCAGCCCGGCCAATATAGTGAAACCCCATCTCTACTAAAACTGTGAAAATTAGCCAGACATGGTGGTGCATGCCTGTATTCCCAGCTACTCAGGAGGCTGATGCAGGGAGTCACTTGAACCCAGGAGACGGAGGTTGCAGTGAGCTAAGATCATGACACTGCACTCCAGCCTGAGTGACAGACCACTACTACATCTCTCCCTCTCTCTCCATATGTATGTATGTGTATATATATATATATATATGTAAAACTTTAAGGAAGCTACAACCTTTAAATGAGGAAGAGACAGACAGCATGAGTAAAAAGCAATAACTAATGTAAAATTAGTGTAATAATGAAAACAGTATTTAAAATGCAATGTGATTAGAATGCAAAGTACTGTAGCTACTTTAAAATTGTCTGGATTTTTCTTATTAAATGAAACATAATCTTACCAAACAATATAGCAATGATACTCCTTGCTGTTTATCCAAATGAGTTGAAAACTTATGTCTACACAAAAACCTGCAGACAAATGTTTATAGCAGCTTTATTTGTAATTGCCAAACCTTGGAGGTAATCAAGATGTTCTTCAGGTAATCGAGGTGAATGGATAAATAAACTGTGGAATATTCAGACACAAGTACATTATTTAGTACCAGTAGGCAAAGGACATGGACAGACAATTTTCTAAAGAAGGCACACATGTAGCAATAATCGTATGAAATAAAAAGCTCAATATCACTGATCATTAGAAAAATCCAAATGAAAACCACAATGAGATAACATTGCACACCAGTCATAATGGCAATTATTAAAAACCCAAAAAATAACAGATGCTGGTGAGTTTGAGGGGAAATGGGGCCACTTATATAGTGTTGATGGGAGTACAAATTAGTTCAACCATTGTGGAAAGCTGTGTGGTGATTCCTCAAAGTGCTAAAGACAGAATTACCATTCAACTCAGCAATCTCAATACTGAATGTATACCCAGAGAAATATAAATCATACTACCATAAAAACACATACACATGAACATTTACTGCACAGCACTATTTACAATTGCAAAGGCATAAAATCAACCTAAATGCCCATCAATGGCAGGCTAGATGAAGAGATGGTGGTACATGTCCACATTTTTTTTTTGATAGCTTAGGTGCATTTTATAGGTTTTCTTTCAGTCATTCTAAAAATGAGCAAAGTTAAAAACCAAGGCCCTGGCAAGAAGGTGTAAACCTTCCTCATTTCAGGAGTCCTCCATTCCTCCCCCATGTCTCTAGCTGTGGCACTCTGCAGTTCAAGGGAGTGGAAGGCTTGCTACTTTGCCCTTTACCAAATCCAAAATGGGAAAGACCTACCACCTAGTAACCACTTCCCCTCACCCCAATCTCCCTCAAGTTGATCCTGGTTACAGAAGGCCATGACCAGGGCATAGTCTGTGAAGAACACATTGTCCTCTGTCTTGGCACACCCTAGAAACCATATTGGGTCCAGCATCTGGGTGTAGAGACAAAATCAGTGAAAGCCAATCAATTTAAATGCCAGTTGCCCCAGGAATCGAGGAACTCAAGACTCATGCATAAGGTTGGGCAGGTTGTACATAGCACAAAGGTGCCACATCTATGCTATGCTGCACTATACAGCCATAAAAAAGAATCAGATCCTATCCTTTGCAGAGCATGAATGAAGCTGGAGGTCATCATCCTTAGAAAACTAACATAGGCACAAAAAAATAAAGCCCTCATGTTCTCACTTATAAGTGGGAACTAAATGATCATGACATCATGACATGAACACAAAGAAGAGAACAACACACACTGGAGCCTACACAAGGGTAGAGAGTAGGGTGAGGGACAGGATCAGAAAAGATTGCTATTGGGTACTAGGCTTAGTACTTGGGTGATAAAATAATCTTTACATCAAACACCCATGGCATGAATTTAGCTATACAACAAACCTGTACATATACCCCTGAAACTAAAACAAAAGTTAAAAAAGAAATGAAATGAAAAAGAATTAGTCCATCTTCATGCTGCTGATAAAGACATACCCAAAACTGAGCAATTTACAAGAGAAAGAGGATAATGGATTTACAGTTTCACACAGCTAGGGAGACCTCACAATCATTGTGGAATGCAAAGAGAAAGTCAGATCTTATGTGGATGGTGGCAGGCCAAGGGAGAGATCCATACTGGGGTCTGCAGGATAATGGTCTTCTTCTCACAGCTCCACTAGGCAGTACCTCATAGGGACTCTGTGTGGGAGCTCCCTTCCACACTGTCCTAGAAGAGGGTCTCCATGAGGGCTGCACCCCTGCAACAAACTTCTGCCTGGGTATCCATGCATTTCCATACATCCTTTGAAATCTAGGCAGAGATTCCCAGACCTCAATTATTGACTTTCATGAACCTGCAGGCTCAACTCAACGCCATGTGGAAGCTGCCAAGGCTTGGCACATGCATCCTCTAAAGCCATAGCCTAAGCTCTGTGTTGGCTTCTTTCAGCCACAACTAGAATGGTTGAGGCACAATGCATCAAGTTCCTAGACTGCACACAGAACAGGGACCCTGGGCCCAGCCCACAAAACCAACTTTTTCATCCTAGACCTCTGGGCCTGTGATGGGAGGGGCTGCCTCAAAGGTCTCTGACATACCCTGAAGACATTTTCCCCACTGTCTTGGTGATTAACATTTGACTCCTTGTTACTTATGAAAGTTTCTGTATCTGGCTTGAATTTCTCCTCAGAAAATGGGATTTTCTTTTCTATCACATTGTCAGGTTGCAAAGGATCCAAACTTTTATGCTGTTTCCCTTTTAAAACTGAATGCCCTTAGCAGCACACACGTTACCTCTTGAATGCTTTGCTGCTTAGAAATTTATTCTGCCAGATAACCCTAAGTTGTCTCTCTCAAGTTCAAAGTTCCACAGGTCTCTAGGGCAGGGGCGAAATGCCACCAGTCTCCTTGCTGAAGCATAAGAAGAGTCACATTTGCTCCAGTTCCCAACAAGTTCCTCATATCCATCTGAGACCATCTTAGCCTGGATTTCATTGTCCACATTATTATCAGCATTTTTCTCAAAGCCATTTAACAAATCTCCAGGAAGTTCCAAACTATCCCACATTTTTGTGTCTTCTTCAAAGCCATCCAAACTGTTCCAGCCACTGCCTGTACCCAATTCCAAAGTCACTTCCACATTTTCAGGTATCTTTTCTACAGTGTCCCTACTTGCTGGTACCAATTTACTGTATTAGTCCATTTTAATGCTGCTGATGAAGACAAACCATAGACTTGGCAATTTACAAAGAAACAGTTTTAATGGACTTACAGTTCCACATGCTGAGGAGGCCTCACAATTGAGGTGGAAGGCAAGAAGGAGGAAGTCGCATCTTACATGGATAGCAGGAGGCAAAGAGAGAGAACTTGTGCAGAAAAACTCCCATTTTTAAAACCATCAGGTCTTGTGAGACTTATTCACTATCATGAGAACAGCACAGGAAAGACCCACCCACATGATTCAATAATCCCCCATAAAGTTCCTCCCAGGAAATGTGGGAGTTCTGGGAGTTACAATTCAAGATGTGATTTGGCTTAGGACACAGCCAAACCGTATCATGAACCATCAAAACTTGAAAGAGATGTGAAATGCATGTTAGTAAGTGAAAGAAGCCAATATGAAAAGGCTACATACTCTATGATTTCAACAATATGGCATTCTAGAAAGAGCAATATTGTGGAGACAGTAAAAAGATCAGTGGCTGGCAGGGGTAGAAAGCAGAGAAGTATGAATAGTCAGAGCACAGATGATTTTTAGGTCACTGAATATGTTCTGTATGATATTACAGGGATGGTCACGTGCCATTATATATTTGTCAACACTGAGAACACAGAATATCAGGAGTGAACCCTAATGTCAAATATGAACTTTGGGTAACTATGTATATCCATGTAAGTGCATGGATTATAACAAATGAACCAATCTGGTGTTGGTCATTGATGTAAAGAAAGCTGGATGTGTAGGGGGAGACAGGAGATACATGGGAAGTCTTGTATCTTTTATTCAATTTTGGTGTTGCATATAAAACTACATGAAAAAGTTAAGCCTATTAAAGAAAAGAAAGCAATGTGGAAACACATATTGAAAATAATTTCTCTTGGTGGGCTGCAGGAAAGCATGGAGAGAAGAGAAAAATTCAGTTGGCTTCTATAGCATTTAGTATTTCTGAGAGAATGTATCAGTGCCAAATGTTTGGCAAGGCAGAATGGCCCAGCTGCAAAACTCCCACCATCTCCTGTAACACAGAATGTTGTTTGTTGTGGGAAGAGTGTGTTGTGTTGGACTGTAAAGCATTAATAACTCTGGGTGAGTTTTGTGTGTGTTTGTTTTTGGTTTTGATTTTTGCTTCTTGGTTTTCTCTTTAAATCTTTACATAGGGACGGGTAGACTTATGACCAATTTCAGTGAGGAAACAAGAATATACATATGGGAAATGGGCCTGGAAAAGGTATGAAAAGTCCTAAGAGTTGGAAAAGAAAGGGGGAAACAAAAGCAATCGTGCAATTAAAATGCTTGGGGTGATATTTATACTGCTCTTGGATAGAGGGATGGCTGCAGGATGGGAATTCTCATGCCAGAGGCAAGGACAAGACAGATGCCTGCAGACCTAAAATTCTGGCAAGAATGAGGCCTTTCCTTTTGGCTCTCCATCTGTAGTGACCACAGTGAAAGGTACAGAACTGAGATTAACCTTGTAACATCCTTGCTGCCCATATGCCATTGCCATTAGGCATAAAATATAACTCCCTATTCTCTCATAAGTTTTTTGTAGGAAGTTTATCAGAGTGAGAAAGAAAAAGAATAGATATTTAAATTTTTTCTAAACCATGATAGGATTGATAGAGTCCTAAAATGTGTGGCCTCAGTCCCAATAATAATGGTGTGTTTGCAATAATTTTTTTCTAGAACAGTTTGCGAAGAAAAACAATAATAGCACATATAGGGTAAACCACTTTATTATGGCATAATCCTGATGGACACAATAGATTGACAACATGAAAAGTTCTAAAATTGTATAAATTGAACTATACTTAGTCTCTCTTAGAGTACACAAATTGCTTTAGAAATAGAAAGGTATTTCTTCATGTTATTTTAAGGTATTTGAATACACCAAATTTTTCAGGTCTCAGGAATATTGCACATTAGTTTTTTTGTAAAAGCTATTCAGGAGCCAGTTTTGTAATCTAGCTGGTATGTACATTATATTTTCAATTCTATTAATACAAATTTACAACTGCTGATAATGCATTATCTTTCAGAAATGCATGCAAATGACTTCCAGAAATGGGTCATTAAATATTTGCCTTTATCAGAATACATTTAATTCACCCATTTATGTTACAGCATTCAGCTAGAGAAAAATAGAAAAATTAGAAATCCATTTTTTTTGTATGAGAGAAATAGTGAGTCACCCCTTCCTTGTTTTATGAAATCTGGTAGACGGCTGTATAAAAAAACCCATCATTTTTAAAAAAGGAAAGATCACTGTTCTTTACCTGTTTCTGCAGAGCTACATTGAACTGATAAAGCAAGAATGAGTGGCTCTTTCCTACTATTCTATTTGGCCTGCTTTTATCATTAAAGTTTCCTTCACTCAGACTTTGCTGTATCAGTTTTTTAGCTTTATATTTAATTATAACATATAAACCAAAAAGCGTATGAGTTGAAGAGTACATTTTGACGGATTTGCACCAAGTGATGACAATCTGTGACTAGTAGCAACAGAACATCACCAGCACCCAGAAATTTTCCCTGGGACCCTTCTCATCACCTCTGCCTCAAAGGCTGTACATTGACTTCCAACTGTACAGATTAGTTTTGCCTGTTTATGAACTTACAGTATGTTATATTCTGCGTTCACATTCTTTCATGAGAGTCAGCCATATTCCTGTGTATTATAATGGCCCATGGCAACTCTTAAATGAATTAATTGTGAGCACACCAAAATATTTTTTATTTTTCATTTTTATGCTTACATAATAGTTACACATATTTGTGGAGTACAGGTGATATTTTGAGAGAAGCATATACCATGTAACGATCAAATCAAGGTAATTAAACAATCTATCACCTCAAGCATGTCATTTCTTTTTGATAGGAACATTTTAAATCCACTCCTGTACATATTTTGAAATGCACAATAAGTTATTGTTAACTATAGTTTTCCTATTGTGCTACTGAACACTAGGTCATATTCCTTCTCTCTACCTGTATATTTGTGCCCATTCACCAAACTCACCTTCCTCTGTCCTTTCCACTACACATCCTAACCTCTAATGACCATCATTCTACTCTACCTCTGAAAGAACAACTTTTTTGGCTCCCACATATAAGTGAGAACACACAAAATGTGTCTTTCTGTGTGTGGCTTATTTCACTTAACATAATGTCCTCCAGTTTCATCCATGTCTTTGCAAATCACAGGATTTTGTTATTTTCTATGGCTGAATAATATTTCACTGCATCTATATGTACATTTTTTTATAGTCATTTGGTGATGAACACTTCAGTTGTTTCTGCATCTTGGCTTTTGTGAATAGGGCAGCAATAAACATGAGAGGTCAGATATCTCTTTGATATGCTGATTTACTTTATTTTGAATATGTATCCAGGAGTGGGATTGCTGGATCATATAGTAATTCTCTTCATTGTGTAAACACACCCAGATTTCTTTACCTATTTCACTCCTGATGATACTGTAGATATTTTCATTTAAGGGAAATTTTATGTAATGCTGCTGTGAACATCCTTGTATGTTTTTCTTCTGAACATGTAAATGCATTTCTCTGGAAAATGTGGGAATAGAAGGACCTAGATTACAAATAATTCAGCTTTATTATATCCTGCCACAAAACTTGGATAAGAGATGGTAGCAATCTATATCCTCCCAGCTGAGCATGAACATTCTGGTGGCTTCACTTTAGTGTTAACACTTGGCATTGTCTGCCTTTTTCATTGTAGTCATTCAGATGTCTGTATAGTTGTTTTGCACTGTATTTTTAATTTGCACATTCATGATGACTAATGAGGTCCAATATCTTTTCATACAGCTATTGTCCACTTGAATCTACCCTTTTGGGATTTGCCTGCTCAAGACTTTTGTATATTTTTCTACAGTTCTTTATGAGTTTTTCTCCTTGACTGTAGTTGTGCTTTTATATTAGGTCAGTGCAAAAGTAATTGCAATTTCTGCAATTTCAGGTAATGGAAAAACCACATTCATTTTTGCACTGACCTAACAATATCTGGATGCAAGTCTTTAATTAGGTGTCTATGCTGCAAATTTCATATGCCTCTCTCTCTCTCTCTCTCTCTCAATGACAGCTTTTGAAAAAATGAGCATCTTAATTTAAGCCAAAGCTCCTTTTACAACATCTTTATTGTTTTACTTTTTACACATATATATGTAATTTATCTAAGATTATTTTGCAGACTATGAGGTCGAGATTGTAACTGATTAAACATGATTGATTCAAAAGATTACTGATCATTTAAAATTTTACTTTGCACTGATTTTTAAAAATATACTAGAGAAGAATATTAGATATTTGTCAGATGCATAATTTGCAAAATGTTTCTCTCATTCTGCAGGTTGTTTGCTGATAGTTTCTTTTGCTGTGGAGAAGCTCTTTAGTTTAATTAGATCCTATTTGTTAGTTTTTGCTTTTTTTTGCAATTGCCTTTGGCATCTTTGTGAAATTTTACTTGCTTACATAGGCACATTGCTTGTGACTATGTCCTGAATGGTATTGCTAAGTTATCTTCCAAGGTTTCTATAGTTTGGGGTTTTACATTTATATATTTAATCCATCTTGAATTGATTTTTGCATAAGGTATAAGTAAGGGGTCCAGTTTCAATATTCTGCATATAGCTAACCAGTTATCCTAAATATAATTCTCAATATAATTTAGGGTCCTAAAATTTTACAGGAAAATAAATTACAAAATATTGATTCCAAAATTGTTAGAAATAACCTGTCATCACCATCCGAGATGTATGCCTGTTTTTTTCCACTTACAGAGGCCCTAATAGGCCAAGAAACATCACTCTTGTCCTCGTCTTTATTTCATCGAAATGAGCCTAAATTTTTCAGTTATATCTTCTTGTAATTTCTTTTAAATATTAATTTAAATTTATTTAAAATGTATTTTTAATTTAACAAATTTTAGAAATATTCATGAATTGACATTATTTAATATAATTCTACTTTAAATTAACTAAAATGAATTATATAAATGATATATGAATTTGCTTACTTGTCTCAATTTAAATTGAGGAATTTGCATTAATTTTTTCTGAATTTTATTTTTGACTTTTATGAACCACAATTTATAATGGCAACTAGGTTTATCAAGTAGAAAATGGCAGTAAAGTCTGTACTTACTCTGATATAAGATTATTAACCAATCAAACTCTGCCTAAAGACAGTACAAATGAAGAGATGTAAATTGAACTTGGTGAGTAATGTAGACATAGAGAGCCTTAATAGACTTCATCTTGTTACTCTCATCATCTCAGTCGTCTCTTTATGGATAAGATCAAAATCAAGGAGAGAGAAGCATATATGATCATAATACTCACTCTAACCTGTTTCTAATACACAGAGATAAAGGCAGAATGAATGGGCCTATGCTATACTTTTTTTCTGTATAATAAATTCCCCAGTCAGAAGTGATGCTATGTAGGAAAAAAAAGTCAATAAATAAGATACTCTTTCAGTTCAGGGAGAGAAGGATTGGCAAAATAACTGAAAAGAAGAAAGGCAAATCCACATGCAAGGTAACTAGCCTTTCCAATAAAAATAAACTCTTGTCTTTTGACTATGAAGAGAACCAATATAAGTAGGAAAGAACTGTCCTTCTTTAAGGCTGCCTAGTTCTCTGGGGCATACTGCCCTTTCAGGGGCTCAGTTTTGGTCTCAGCAAAGGCTGGACAGATCTGATATTTCTGAGACATTGACTTACCTCTAATATCTGCCCCATGTCATCTCAAACACATGGCCATCTGGCCCGAACAAGAAAGTTTGGAAAAGAATCTGATTGATATCCATAGAACAGGTCATCTCATCATCTTGAACTCTTGATTATCAGGAGCATTATCTTCAATGGACACTTCAGTGAGCAGTCACATAGGATAAAACCACCATCTTACCCTCACTAATTCAGAGAGGTTCGTTCTCCCATTTTCTGATCTTCTCCTTCCTAGACTCCTGATCACTCTGTCAAATGTCTACTGATGCCCAGAACTACCTCTAGGTGAGTAAGTAGCCTTGGCCATCTGCCCTTTAAGATGCAGTGAATAATCAGACATGTCACTCATAATTATGTCCTTTGAAGTTTCCTGCCTTCCTCATGGTCCCTCAGAGAAATGGTTGTGTGAAGCTGTGAAGCAACCTTCCAGTTTTAGGTGATATTTGCATGTGCGCAAAATGATCTATAAACCAGCCACATGAGATTTATTTTTATTTTTTATTTCTTTGATCCACTGGCAATAGGAGACTGTAATGAGGCCATGAGTGAAGGATAAGGGAAAGGTGTTGATACAGCAGCAGTAGATGTCATGGGAATCAGATCTAAATTGCCCTTTCTACTTTGTCTTCAGAACCTGCACAAGTCCTGTAACACAATGCCAATTTCACTTAAGGATGAAATTTTTCTATACATGCTCAACTTCATATACACCTTTATTTCATCCTTAAATGAATCAACAAATTCAGATTGCCTGCAAGTATAAAGCTTTGTAACGTGACACTAAAACACTCACAGTCCACACAAAATTTTGGAGGAAAGACATGTCTACTGGTGCAGTTAACTGTTCATATTTTGAGCAAAACCAAAACCAAACAAAAGCAAAAGCACTTTTTTTCTGGTTACATACACTAGTGGCAGATCTAATGCTTGATCATGTAAAGCAAGCTTGGCTGATCAAATTACAGCCACATAATAATCAGGATATCAGGTCACCTGTTGAAGAATCTTTTCTCCCTCTAAGCCCCACTCAAAACAGGAAGCTCTAAATGTAACATCAAAAGCAAAACAAACAGAAAAACAAAATCCTTTGGAGTATGCCCTAAAGTGATACATCTCTCCAGAATTTAGAGGCCCATTAGGTATTGTGATTCACTTAATGATGGGAGAACATTTGTACTTTACCTTGAATTGTCAAGACATTTCAGACTTTATGATCAATAAAAGCATCATTCAGGTGGTGGGTTTTGGGTTTTGCTTGTTGGGTTTTGAGTGTTAAGGTGTGATGAAAGTATGCTGGGTTTTGGTTGCAGTGAGCCAGTGAGAAATATAGGCTTTTTCTTTCTTTCTTTCTTTTATTATACTTTAATTTCTGGAGTACATGTGCGGATCTTGCAGGATTCTTACACAGGTATACACTTGCCATAGTGGGTTGCTGCCTCCATCTCCCCTTCTCCTATATCTGACATTTCTCCCCATATTATCCCTCTGCAACCACCCTACTCCCTCCTGTCGCTCCCTTAGGTCCCCCACCCTCCAACAGACCCCAGTGTGTGATGTTCCCCTCCCCGTGTCCATGTATTCTCATTGTTCAACACACTCTTATGAGTGAGAACATGTGGTGCTTGGTTTTCTGTTATTGTGTCAGTTTGCTGAGAATGATGGTTTCAGGTTTCATCTATGCCCCAGCAAAGGGCATGAACTCATCCTTTTTTATGGCTGCATAGTATTCCATGGTGTATATGTACCATATTTTCTTTATCCAGTCTATCCTTGATGGGCATTTGGGTTGGTTCCAAGTTTCCAAGTCTTTGCTATTGTAAACAGTGCCACAGTGAACAAACGTATGAGTGTACCTTTATAATAGAATGATTTATATCCTTTGGGTATATACCCAGTAATGGGATCGCTGGGTCAAATCGTATTTCTATTTCTAGATCCTTGAGGAATTGCCATACTGCCTTCCACAATATTTGCACTAATTTACACTCTCACCCACAGTGTAAAAACTTTCTTATTTCTACACATCCTCTCCAGCATATTTTGCCTCCCGATTTTTCAGTGATCACCATTCAAACTGGCCTGAAATGGTATCTCAATGTGGTTTTGATTTGCATTTCTCTAATGACAAGTGATGATGAGCAATTTTTCCTATGTTTGTTGGCCACATAAATGTCTTCTTTTGAAAAATGCCTGTTCATATTCTTCACTCAATTTTTGATGGGGTTGTTGGTTTTTTTATTGTAAAACCACTGCTCAAGAAAGTAAGAGAGGACACAAACAAATAGAAAAACATTCCATGCTCATGGTTAAGAAGAATCAATATCATGAAAATGGCCATATTGCCCAAAGTAATTTATAGATTCAATGCTATCCCGATCAAGCTACCATTGACCTTCTTCACAGAATTGGAAAAAAACATGTTAAACTTCATACGGAACCAAAAAAGAGCACGTATAGCCAAGACATTTCTTAGCAAAAAGAACAAGGCTGGAGACATCAGGCTACCTGACTTCAAACTATACGAAAAGGCTACAGTAACAGAAACAGCATGGTACTGGTACCAAACAGAGATATAGACCAATGGAATGGAACAGAGATCTCAAAAGTAACACCACACATCCACAACCATCTGATCTTTGACAAACCTGACAAAAACAAGCAATGGGGGAAAGGATTCCCTGTTTAATAAATGGTGTTCGGAAAACTGGCTAGCCATGTGCAGAAAACAGAAACTGGACCCCTACCTGACACCTTACACTAAAATTAACTCCAGATGGATTAAAGACTTAAACATAAGACCTAACACCATAAAAACCCAGAAGAAAATCTAGACAAAACCATTCAGGACATAGGAATAGGCAAGGACTTCATGACCAAAATGCTAAAAGTCTCTCTTTTTCTTTGACTTTAAAAAATTTGATTATAATATGTCTCAAAAAAGATATATTTATATTTAACTTATTCGGAGTTATTTTGACTTTCTGAATCTGATGTCCATTTTTCTCTCCAGATTTGTGAATTTTTCTTTCATTATTTCTTTAAATAAGCTTTCTGTTATTTTATTTTTCTGTTTATTTTTTGATTCTTATAATGCATGTCTTTGGTCACTTGATGGTGCCCCATACTTCCTATAAGCCTCCTTCATTTGTTATCATTTCTTTCAGTTGTTGTTGTTTATCTTACTAGATAATCTCAAATAATCTGTTTCTGAGCTCACCAATTCTCTTCTTCTGATTGACTAAGCCTGGTGTTGAAGAATTTTATAAATTTTTCAGTCAGTCATTGTGACAATTTGCTCAAATATTTCTATTTGATTCTTTCTTAAGATTTATTTCTTTTTGTTGAATTTCTAATTTTGTTCATGTATTGTTTTCCCGATTTTGTTTAGTGGTCTATTTGGGTTTTTGTTTGTTTGTTTGTTTGTTTTGAGCTTCATTATGATGATTATTTTGAATTCATTGTCAGCAAGATTATAAATATCCATTTCTTTTTGGTTCAGTTTCTGATTCTTTATTTTATTCCCTTGGCCGTGTCATGATTCCTGATTATTCATGATCCTCGTCACCATACATTGGTGTCTATGCATTTGAAGAATTAGATACATACAGCTGTCTTTACAGACTGGCAATGGCAGGGAAAACCCTTCAACAATCAGCTGGTCCAGAGATTCTGGGCAGGTTGTCTAGTGGGATCCTTAGGTGGGCTTGCTGCCTAAATCCTTGGGCAGGCTTGGTGCCTGGGTAAGAAGGTGGAGTGAGCCTGGTGTCTGGATCCAAAGGGGCTAGACTAGATCCTGGACCCTGGATCCACAGTTAGATCTGAAGCTTGGATCCACCATAGCGATACTGTAGCTAGGATCTTCTCAGGTGGGCATGGATCTTCAGGTGTCTAGTCTGGCACTCCAATCAATTGAGGTTTACCTGTGTGTTGGGTCCATGAAGGCAGGCCTGGAGCCTATGTGTATAGGAGCAGCCTAAAGCCTAGGTTGATGGAATCTGGCCTGGTATCAGGATGGGCCTGGAGTTTGAGATGTGGGGGGAAGTCTAAAGCCAGAGTGGACAGGGAACATTCTGGATCCTGAGTTTAGTGGTTAAAGCCTAAAATCTGGGGTTGTGGGGACCATGGCAGAATGGGCCTGAATCTTAAGATGATAAGGCTGACCTGAAGGCTGAACTGTGAAAGCTACTTGGCATTAAGACAGGCCTAAAAGCTGGATAATCATGTTCTGGACTGGAGCCTGAAGCTGTGGGGCTGGCCTGATATTAGAGTAGGCCTGGAGGTTCAGTCCAAGGATGCCAGACTGGAACTCGGGGTAGCAGAGGCTGGTCTGGTTGAGTTTTATTGGAGTGGCCTAGTGCTGGGATCCACAGCTAAGTTGGGTGCTCACTTCACACTCTTCCCTCCACTCAAGGAAGGAAGGAGTTCTGGACTGTCTTTCTATGTATTTAGGGTATGTGGATTATCAGATTATATATTTTATGGTTTTGCATTTTTCCATATATGCATATTTCAATATATTTTTATCATCTATATATATTTTTATCATCTATTAAATACATGGCATTTTCTAGGTCTCTTAGTCCTACTTATTTTTTTTTCACAGGAATGTTCACTGTCATTAAAGTCATTTTTCTTTAATCATTCCAGGAAAAATATAGTGAAAATGCTCAATCCATTTAAAAAATTAGTGCTTAAAATAAGATACTATCAGGAAACTGGCTGATATATGCCTGTTGTACAATCTACAACTTCTTATCAAGATTTGCTGACATCATTAATATTTTCACTGGAATCTGCATGCAGATAGATAGTAGCAGTTTTTCTTTATTAATATGAAATTTTGGGTTAAAATAAGTATAGTTATAGCATATATTTGGGTATGTTGATATCAAGTGATTTCTTAAAGATCTAGTCTTTTAAAATAAAGATGTATTGATACAAACATTAGGAAACATAACTAAAGACAGAGAGAGAGAAAATAAAATTTGTTACAGTAAATTTATTAATTAAAATAGAAAATATAAAAAGATATCATAAAAAATTATAACCCCAATAAAAGAACCAGGTACTGAGGACTTACAGTTGAATTCTATCAAAACCTTAAAGAAAAGATTTCTTCAGGGCTATTGAATAAGTCAATTTTATTGATTTAATCAAAAAGTTATATTGAGTCAATGAAATTATTCACAAATTGTTTTAATAAAGTCATCAGTGTACAAATATTCAAAACTGAAGCAAATCTTATTTTATCTTTATTACCAAATTATCAAATAAGTCACTCAAAAGTTAAAAAGCAAAAACATCATAGTAGGGAGAATGCACTTTCCTGGATCTTACGATGTTTCTCACAAAAGATTTACTAAAATTTTGTAATTTGAGCAGAAAAGAGTGATCAATAGATGAGCACATTTATAGAGCCAAGAAACCAGAGATTCCTGACTTTAATGCCTTTGAAAATTTTGATTGAATATGGTGCATCAAACTCATCCATGAATATCTAAAATTTAAACACTTTCTCAGTTTTTTGTGAGTCAGAGTTACATAATCAAGAGTTAGGATACTGAAAATCTAACAAATTTCGTATTACATTTTAATCAACATTACATTTTTAGTGAGTTATTTATTTATTTAAAAAAATATCTATTAAATACGTATTCTTTACTAGAGCCTACTCTAAGCTTTGGAAATGAAACAATAGCTGAACCAGATAAAGTCTTATACTTCAGTAACTTACATTCTAATGGTGGAAACAAATAATGAATTAATGATAAAATAAATATATAGTGTGTCAGATAATTCTTTAAAATACTGAAAAGATTTTAAGAAATAGTACTTTGGGGATGGAATATGCTAGACAATTAAGGAAAGCTTTTCCTGTACTGGAACAATTAGCTAGAACATATGCAATGATCATTTAATGGAAAAATTTTTCAGATAGTGCTATGTTTAAAGATTCTGAGATAAGGCAGTACTTAGCCTATCTGAGGAAGGGCAAAGGGGCTAGGTAATTGAATCAGGTAAAAAGGGGAGTGTGGGGTTCATTCCCATGTGAAGCCCCTCGGAATTGGGCCTCACCATATGGTGAGCTTGAGCCCGGACACAGTTTCCCGTTGGAGGCAGTCGAGCTATGGGAAAGTAGGAACTGCAGGTAAAGGAATTACAAAAAGAA
>CAUYQU010086875.1:0-42551 GCA_963574635.1 Cheracebus regulus
GACCCCCAATCTCTTATGGTTTGTAACGTTTATGCTGAGAAATCTACTGTTAGACTGATACGGATATAGGTGATGGGGAGGAAGGCAGCAAATCACACTGCCATGTGTGTACCTATGCAACAATCTTGCATGTTCTTCACAAGTACCCCAAAACCTAAAATGCAGTTAAAAATAATAATAATAATCAGTCTTCTGTTTTTTTCCAGATGCTGAACTCTGCTCTTTACAATACACAATGACACAGACTCCATCTTTTAGGAGCTCACAGGCTGATAAGGAAAATAAGATGTGCACAAGTTATCCCAATGATAAAAGAGACAGAATGGCTGCAACTGAAACAGTACCCACAATAATGCTAGAGAAGTTTAAAGGAAGAAAGTGACATCCAGCTTAATGTTTGGCAAGGAGAATGGCTTTTGAGTTGGGCTTTGAAGAATGTGCCCTTATTTTCCATGGCAGTCATGAGAATTCTGGCTTTTACAGGTGGAGAGTAAAATAAAAATGTAGTGGGAAGGCAATTCAAGGCATACATACAAGTTGTCAAAAATCAGAAACAGGGACAGGATAGCACTGGGAAATGGGGCAGCAGAAGGAAGGAACAGAGAATGTTGCATACAAGGGAAAGGGTAAGAATTACTTGGTCTTCAGTCCCAGTCCTGCTCTAGACAACCAAGACTCTGCCAGGAAATCAGAACCATTTTCCAAAGCTGCAAAACTAAGGAAGATAGGTTTATTCAACAAACAATAAAGTGGGCTATTTAAGAACATAATCCCCTAAACAGGAAAAGCTGACTGTGTTAGGGTGCATCGCCTTTCTGCTGCATTAGTTCAAGTTGGCTGATTTAAGAATTTGTGCCTCATTAGAAGTAAAAATGTAAACAAGATCAAACAAAATTTACATAAAATGTTTTATTCAGCTGAGTTCTCCCTGAAATTCAAATTGGCTGAATAAAAACAAAGCCAGTGGAAGACTGTTAACAAAGTCAAATTTTTTATGATCTGTATATATGAGGACTGAAATTTTACAGTAAAGCTGTCAGCTAAAATAAAGAGCCATTGGCTTACATTCTTTCAAAACTATCCCGTCATCAAAAACAGAAATAATCTATGACCAAGATGATTTCTAAAATAATTATTCCAAGAAATCTAAAGATTTGCATGTGTTGTCATTTAGAAGTAAGTTTGTGATTAATGTGAAAGCAAAGAAAATTCTCTTGTCAAAAAAAGGAAAGAGATAGATACTGTTTAATTTATCAAGACTGCATGTAACACTACCATCGTATTTTATGAATCTGAAAACACAACTTTTATAGAGACAACTGGGGACATTAGATGTGCAATTTCAAACTATCTACTGAACCCTTTGAACCACTATTATTTCATATCTACTGAACCCTTTGAGCCACTATTATTTTATGGTCATTACTCGCTAACAAGTTATTTTCTCTGCCCTTTTAATTTCTGGAAGAATCCAAACAACATCACAGTCCCATTACTATATCATGTCACTTAAGAGGCTAATAATGGAAGGCACTTCCTAATGGAACCGTCTATACAAGAGAAAATAATCACATAGAGCCCTGGTCCAATAAGACCTTGGCATCCGGCCGGACGCGGTGGCTCATGCCTGTAATCCCAGCACTTTGGGAGGCTGAGGTAGGTGGATTACGAGGTCAAGAGATCGAAACCATCCTGGCCAACATGGTGAAATACTGTCTCTACTAAAAAATACAAAAATTAGCTGGGTGTGGTGGCACTCGCCTGTGGTCCCTGTTACTCAGGAGGCTGAGCAGGAAAATTTCTTGAACCCAGGAGGCAGAGGTTGCAGTGAGCCGAGATTGCACCACTGCACTCCAGCCTGGGCAATAGAGCAAGACTCTGTCTCAAAAAAAAAAAAAGACCTTGGCATCCAAAGGAAAAGGACAGAATCAAAGACACTGAAGAGGAGAATGAGACATTATAATGTAGCCAGATGTTGAAAGGAGGTATTTTCCTCATTGTTTTGTGCTATATGACTTAATTTTGGCTTGCATCATCCACTTTTCTCCATAAACCTAATCAAAATGGGAACTTAGAAAAAGTATTAAAGTCAGTGCACATTAAAAAGATGACCTAACTTTTCTTTCTAAATAGTTTAACAAATGCTTAAATAGAAATAGAAAAAAAAATAGTTTAAGGGAAAAGATGAAGTAGATGTTTATCATACTTTATCAAATCTGTTCTTTTAAAAAGACAATATACACAACCAATCAAATCAGTCACCATATTTCAAAGTGTTTATTGGACGCATTACTTTCACGACATTATTTGGAGCATGTGGAATCTGGTGAGAAACAGAGACACAGTCTCTTTCCTTTAGAAGCTTGCCGACTCAAGATTGGGAGAAGGAGTGAGGACAGCTAAACTGAAAAATTAAAACATGCTAGTGCAAGTGTTACAAGAAAGAGTATGAATTAAGTGCCAGAAATGTCTAGATGTTAGGAAACCTAATTCTACTGTTTCTTTTCCCACTTAGATAAAAATATTTAAAATTTCTCTTTTATCCTTTACACTCCAGCCTATACTTAAGTGTTATTCTTGGTACAATGAAAAATATCAACGAATAAGAGAAGCAAACCTTTTCATTTAAAAGAAGGAAGCTACCCCTCTGAAAGTCAAGCAGTAGGAATGCAAGACTATGATTTATTTGGTAGCATTGTGTCCGCTTTTCATAGGATGGAAAAGCAGATCCTGTTCTCCCAAAGTTTCTTTTACAAGAAACAAGTCTTTGAAGAGCCTGCATCCTTTTCTTCACTAGGTCATGGTAAGGTTACTTATCCTCCTTAACTCAGTTCTCCATTTGTAAAATGATTACAATAATAATTGCTGTCTCATGTAGTTGCTGCCAGAATTAAATACGGTAGAAAAGATTTAAAAAAAAAGTGTAGTGCCTGGAACTTTTAATGTGTACTCAATAAATGTTCACTTCTATTAAAACCGTAGGTATGTGATATGTATGGTTTTCCAAAGGACAGTTACAGAACAGTCAGGATATTGGATTCCATTTGATTTTAGCATATATTTTGTTTCATGAAAAGTGTCTTGAATGCTACTTTGCCAAAATTTAGTTTTAAAATGTTCCAAGATTTCAGCCAATTGCCTTATTGTAGCATAGTTATTGGTCTTTTAAAGTAATACACGGTATCTTCTTTCGATGGTTACTATAAAGCTTAATGATGAAGGATAGACCACAACTGTAGGAGAGAATAATTATATTGGTAATGCATGGTATCCAGGAAGAATAGGAGGACATGAATTTGAGGGGAAGGCTTCAAAATGGGGAATGTCTATTGACATGTAGATTTGCTGATGTCATTTTGGTAAGGGTCAAGTAAGCACCTGAGAACCAGGAAAGGGGGTTTCATGCTGGTGAAGTCTTTCAACCAGACAATAATCTTCACATGAAAAACTAAAGTAAAAATTAGAAAAATATTATAAAGAAAATCGAGCCCTTCAAGATAGTGACATTACCTTGCATATATGCTGCCCTATATTTGAGAATTAAGAGTAGCATGCAAGAGAAATTTGTCATCCCAGTTTCCATGGTATGAACACATCTGGCTCATAACAGCTTTAAGCAATTCTTCTCCAAAAATTTATTGCACTCATAGTATGTACACTTGACCTGTTTCCACAAAACTTTTAGGCAGCATCTCGTCTCTATTCCTTTGCTCTTAATCTTTCTAGTTCTGGGAATGCCCTCCCCATCTGCCTGTTTTGCCTATTTCAATTATACTCAATGGGTTAAGACTTAAACACTGTCTTCTCCATAGACCCTCCTTAGTGGCTTTCACTATGATCTATCTTTCTTGACACCCTATTTTAACACTTGATTTCTATCTCAATGACAGGTAACACATGACTACACACTGGAAGAAGTGTGGCCTGTGTTCACTTTCTGTAGATGTGAGCTCTTTGAGTTTAAGGACCTTACCTTCCACAACGCTATACACACAGTGCACTTGCTCACTGTAGGTATTCAAAATTTTCATACATGAGTGAATAAATGAAAGGTACATGGCATAAAGTCATGATGTGTAGTATTTATGACTGCCTGGCCAAAGTGATAGCAGATATTGTAGTGGCCAAATAGACATTTTTCTTGGAAAGCCACTTTCATTTGCTTTCAGTAATGCCAGAGGTCTCAGGATATTATTGAACTATAACCCAACTGTTGGGCTTCCAGATGACCTTCATGTTAAACTTAAGACCAGTGAACCAGTTCACAAATTGAATTGGCAAAACTGTTTTAAAAACATGCTCTAAAGGCAGGCCTCCTGGGAAGAAATTTTGAGTGCAGTGGGGATTATTTGACCCATGTCTGCATTTGCAGTCCTCTTTTTACCAAAGGTTGGCATTTGAGAAGAAGAAAAGAATGCACAAAATCATCTCCTCCCTGATGGACCTCTGCACTTCAAGGCGCTTTGTCCCTGAGGTCTTCCCTGATGCCCTGGCTGATACTGCGCACCACCTGCTCCACTCTCACTGGCTTATCTTCTTTTTCTTCTTTTTTATTTTTAACAAAGTGCTTCATCCTTTCTAACATATATATCCTTTACTTAGCTATTATTTTTTTTTATGGCATCTGTCTTCCTTGACAAAATATAAGCTCTGCAAAAAATCTTTGTTTGCGTCACTGATGTTCTGATGTATGTGAAGAATCTACAGCAGTGTCCTGTACACAGTAGGCCCTCAGTAAATATTTGTTGAAAAATAAGCAAACCCAGTGCTTAAAGGATTGCACTCTTTTTTTTTTTTTTTTTGAGACAGACTTTTGCTCTGTTGCCCAGGCTGGAGTGCAGTGGCGTGTTCTCAGCTCACTGCGACCTCTGCTTCCTGGGTTTAAACAATTCTCCTGCCTCAGCCTCCTGAGTAGTTGGGACTACAGGTGTGTGCCACCATGCCTAGATAATTTTTTGTATTTTTAGCAGGGACGGGGTTTCACCATGTTAGCCAGGGTGGTCTCGATCTCCTGGCCTTGTGATCTGCCCACCTTGACCTCCCAAAGTGCTGGGATTACAGGCGTGAGCCACCGTCCGGCCCTGGAGTGCACTCTTCACAATTAATTCTCTATGGCGAGATCGGTAAAAGGCTTTAAATGGAATTTAAAAGGAAGGCTAAAGAGATTTAACACACCAAGAAAAAAAAAAAAGTATATGCACTCAGGCTTACATATCAAGTCTTGGATAAGGAATGGAGTGAGGGAACCCAAAATTCATGTAAATTCTCAGCTATGCCCATAAGTTCTGGGAAGGAATGTAGGTAGAGTACATTACCAGAAAGAAAATAACCTACTATATGCTGGTTGTGTACACACATGAAGGTTGCTTAAAATATTATTATCCCTGTCGAATCCCTGTTCAGGTGGTTTAAAGCAGATTTCTCAATGACAAACAATTGGCAATTTGGGTTAGATAAATTTCTGTTGTGGGGGCTATCCTGAACCTTGCAGGATGATTAGCAGCATTCCTAGACCTGCTCCTTAAACACCAGTATCACCTACCTCCCACACAAGCTGTGGCAACCAAATATAACTTCAGAAATGGCCAAATGTCACTCTCTGCCTAATGGAGGGGAGGCAAAGTCTCCCCTTGTTGAAAAGCACTAGTTTAGAGTCTGTCTGGGTTAAGTACCTTGCAGTCTTTCTTTCTCTGGCCTCTCTTCTTCTTCTTTCCTCCTTCCCAATATTATGTCTATATTTTCAATCTTTTTAACTTTCCTTCAAGGTCCTGGCTTCATTCTGGAGGCTTTTCAAGTTCACAATCGTCACTATTCTTCACTTTGATCTGAAAAGCTGGTGCATGACCTTTACTGGCCATCTCAGGAGAAGGTTTAGGTCAGTCAGATTCTTTATAACAAATTATTACCCAAAACAAATAGAAACAAAAGAAAACAAGTTCATCTTACTAACACTAACCACCTTTCATAGCATAATTTCTGAGCACTATTAGACAAAGTTTCTGGCTTCATAGCTGCACCTTGGGGATAGAAGGACAGAAAAGAAGAAAGAAACAAGGAATCATCTTTGCTTCACCCAATCCCTTGCACCCAGTTATCTCAGAAGTCGGGAAATGGAGCTCCTTGGCAATTAGCATCCAAAAACTATACACTCCATTCAATAAGAAATTTAAATGAGAATGCCTTTCACTTCTGACAGCTCCGAGAAAGAGACTAAAACCTTAGCTCATGATAAGGAATCAAGATGCTGCATCTTATTTGTTCTGATTTTTTTTTTTCCAATTCATTCTTAAGCATCAAAAATGCTTGTCAGGGTCTAGCAGAAGCAAAGACAGGTAGAGAGAAGTGTTAAAAAATAATACAACATTAGATCTTGATTCTTGCCTAAAAGGATTTTTTTAAAAGGCTGTTTAAGGCTTTAAATAGTTTTGCAAGTCACATTTTGTGACAACACTGTCTAGAAAAATGTACTGTATGCCCAAGGCACCAACACAAAATCAAAACACCCACTATAAATATGTGATGGTGAATCAGATTACACCAGGGAGAAATAAACTCCCAAGGAGTAAGCTTGAGATTTTCCAGGAAGCACTGATTCTTTCAGTGCATTATAGAAATCATTTGATGTGCAAAAATTTAAGAGATTCTGAACACACAGCTAAACAGGTGCATAACCACTCCACAATTAAAGTGGGTGCTCATTTTCCTGAATTAACAGCAGTGATACAAAGGCTGAGAGAGAGGGTTGATCTGCAGTGATACAAAGGCTGAGACAGAGGGTTGATCTAAATTGTATACTGTTTTCCTCATGTCTTTAAAAATCTTGTACCTTTTACCAGAATTTTTTTCTACCCTTACAACCAGTTTTTAATACTTCTAGACTATTTCCTTGCATTTTTTTTGGTTTCGAGTACATTACACGTGAAAAGCTACCAGTCTTCCTTAAGGCACACTCTCCAAAAGACCAGATGAAATTACTTTCAACTGCTATCAGCCCTGAGAATGTTGTGCTTAACCTCTACCTTTCACTGTCAGATTAAGGTGGCCTAGAAAAAAGGAGGTAGAGAAAACAATATGGGAAAAAGAGAGAAATCAAAGTATTTTGGCAGCAGCATGTTCAGAGCATCCACTGAGTACCATGGAGTAAAAAAGGAGCATGTTTATTTATGGGGAGAATAAGACAAACAAACTAGACATAGTGGCTTTTTCTTTAAATAAATAAATGGATGCTAAACATAAACATTCTAAAATCACTTTCTTAAAGGCTGGTGAAATGGCAAGCTGAATAAATTTTAAGTAAGGTAATCACACATTTCCTTACAGGAAGGTGAATTTTGACTTAGATTTAAAAGGAAACTGGAATTGTATGCTTCAAAATAGCTGGAATAGAAGAATTATAATGTTGCCACCACAAATAATGGATATATGTTTCAGGTGATGAAAACTCCAATTACCCTGACTTGATCATTATAAATTGTATACATGTATCAAAATATCACATGTACCCCTCCCAAGATAGGTACAACTATGATTTATCAAGTAAAAATGTGATAAATAAATAAATAAAAATTTTTAAAAAGGAAATTAGAGATATAGTGGATAGATGGAATGGGAAAGAATAGTGTTAAAACAATTATATTTATAACTGGAAATATGCCTCAATGCTTGTAATAAATATTTAAAGTTATTAATCTTTATTTAAATAAAATACATTTATCAATCATATTAAAATGGGGTTCTGGTTCCCATTCTGCCAATAAACATTTCCTTGACCTTAGTAAAGACTTTCCTAGTCCCTGAATCCCTGTTTCATAGCTGTTAGGTAAGACAATTAGATGAGCCTTTATCTTAAAGTCTACTGAAATTGATGGACAAAATTTGCATAGTCTCTGGGACTTAGTCCTGAAGACTTATCTGGAATACACGTAAAAGTATTTATTTTCCATTATTCTTTATGTTGTAAACTCCCCAAATGCTAAATTATAATTGCTCAAAAATATCTTGAAGAAAAATGGAAACATAACCAACCACAGAATGGGTTCCAGGTATTTGAGGAGCAGGCAATTACTTAAAGAATGTAAAATAAATGGCCTGTAAAGGCCCTCCCCATTCGTTTGTTGAAATGTTTTGATTTTCTACCTTTTTAACTAGGCTGACATTATATTATGCAAGAGAGATAAAAATATAAACAACCTAATGTGTTAACAGAAATTATAGTATATCTGATGTATACCACCCATGGTTGCCTAAAAATAAGAGCATCGAGGGATTGGAGACAGGTTTGGCAGTTTTGAAAGGGGAATTGAAGTAAATGGGCTTGGAGTATGAGGCACTGCAAAGGCATGCAAATTTTTCCAACAATGAAGAAGCTGGGATTCTCAGTCTAAGTACATCAGAAAGCGCAAAGACACTGAGGTAGCCAGGGTGGGAATGAGAAAAAGATGCTGTGAAGACAAACCAACTCAGGCTGCATTTTTCCTTTACTGTCACAGCACAACGTCCACAATCAACATGGAAAACTTCCATGACCAAACATGTGTGAGGTCTTCCACACACACCAAACAAGCGATCAGTTATGCAGCGGTCACCAAGTAGGTGCCCTCTAATTCAATTCCCACACTATCTACCTGGAGACACCATTAAATCCCACAAGTTGAGGGCTCAGTCTCACAACACCAGCTCCCTTACCCTCTTGCCTTTAGACATCAGTCTCAAGTCTGGGCCTCTGGAACTTCTGACCAACTGACTTCAAGTTGGGGCTCCTAAGTCTCCCTGTTTGAGTTTGATTAATTTGCTAGAGCAGCTCACAGAACTCAAACACTTACTTACATTTACTGGTTTGCAATAAAGGATTTTACAAAGGAAACCGATGAAAAGCTGCATAGGAAAAGGTATGGGGAACGGGGTGTGGAGCTTCTATGCCCTGGGTGCAGCACCTTCTAGGAACCTGTATGTATTCAACTCTCTGGAGACTCTCCGATCTCATCCTCCCAAGTTTTTATGCCATTGCATAGGCATGATTGATTAAACCATTGGCCATTGGCTGTCTCCAGTAGGTATATGGGAACTGAATTGGAGGGCAGCTGGCTGGTGTCTGCTGTAGAATTTGCATGTTGGGGAAAAACCCACATACTGGTCACAGAAGTCTTCTGTGTTGATTGTGGTTATTATGGTGTGAAAGCAGAGGAAAAATGCAGTTAGTTGTTTTTACCTCACAGCACTTCAGCCTCTCTGCCCACCTCAGAAGTCAGGGGTGGGGCTGAAGGTGCCAACCCTCTAATCCAGCCTTGGTCTTTCTGGTGAACAACCCCTATTCTAAAGCTACCTAAGGGCAGCCAGCCATTAGTTAATCATGGACATACACAAAGACCATCACTTTGGAGACCCTAAGCATCTTAGAAATTGTATGCCAGGAAACAGGGTAAAAAAACAAATAAATATTATACTATACCACAGGACCCCAGGTTGCATAGAGAAGAAGTGTAGAGGATTACCAAAGGTAAAGTTCACCTACTTTATGGTTTTACCAAGGACTCTCCCTGTTTAGGTGCCAAATATTTGTTGAAGAATGTTGCCATATGCAGAGACTCTCGAGGTGTCTTGCCCCAAAGTGAACAAATACCCACCAATAGTATTGGCAAACTCTGCTGTATCTCATGGACTTCAGTGGACCTGTGAGGAGACCAACTGCGTTGTGTCAGACCAAGGCTTTCCTATTTTTAGAGGAGGCAAAATCCAAGGAGACTGACCCACTTTTACCAATCCAACTTCAGGAGAAACTCAAATTCTCAGATGCTGGAATTCTTCCAGAAATGAAGCTATTTGGTAACTTGCTGGCTGAGTCAACTAGTCCTGTTAGATGGTCAACATTCTTTTTTGGGTTTTTAAAAAACATTTTTAAGTGGCGACTCTAGTATACAAGAGAATGAACATGACAGCTCAGTTTGTAGAAAGCTGCCTTGGCTCTCTTGGCTCCTTCACAGACCCTGCAACTAAATGAAAGTCTAGTGCGTAAAGGGAAGCTGCCCTTCTTTTTTCCATATTTACCGTTCTGCCTCACCTCGCCCATAATTCTACAGGTCCCTTTTTCCACATTCAAGGTGGTTGATCATAAAGTGGGAATGCAGAAGATTTTCTTTAACCCTTAATTAGCAAACCAAAATTTAGAATTTGTTGCATTCCTAGAATTAAGGTCAGAGTTCCCAAGCAGGTACTCAAGCACACACCAAGACCAACCTTCCATTTCATTTCAGAAAGGCCTCCATAATCTTATGAGTTAATTCCCATAATAGATCACCTCATCTGTCTATCTGTCTATCTATCTCCTACTGGTTCTGTTTTTCTAGAGAACCCTAATACATATACTTTTTCCTGGCTCTTTGAGTATAAGACGACTGGCTAGGGTTAAGAATGTAGCCTCCTGCAGCCACGAGCTCATTCCGAACTTAATGATTCCGCCCCTATGACCCAGAACACACACTTGTCAATTATTATTTACATTGATATACTTGACAAATGTCATTTTCTTGCATAAAACACCTCCGTACTAAAAATAACTCTCCTTCCTCTCCCACTCAAAAAGAGAATTCTTATATAATGGTTGTATATAGGGAAAATTTTAAATCTGAGTTTACTTTTTAAATTACATTTAAACATTCACAAAATGCAATACTTTTTTTTTTATAACATTATTTGTGAGGTACCCGTACAACAAAATAGAGCAGTCTGTTGTGTCCTATCTAATCCAAAGATTAAAATAAAATAAATATACTTCAGCAAAAATAACTAAAGATATTTATTATAAATAACTAAAGATATTTATTAGGAAGATATAAAGTCCTATAAGGAAGTTTTCTGATTATTTTACTCCAGTGTATAAAAAATTCTCAACCAAAATCAGTTCCTACTAGAATATAGTCTGTCATGTTTAAGTCATGGCAGTTGAGTCAGGACTATATTCTTCACTACATCAAGTAAGATAAAGGAGCTCCAGAAATACTTTAAAGCAGGAATTTAAAGTGTAATTAGGATGGTTCACATTTAAGTGATATTCAGGTTGCTCCCTTATGAGGCTTGCAAGGCCCTTTAGAATCTGACCTACATCCTCCCTTTCCAATCTCATTCCTCATCATTTCCCCACTTCCCTCCTCTAACAACCTCCATCCATCTACGTGATGCACTTCGGCTATTCTGAACTTCTCTCCTGAAACAAGCCACTCACAGAGCAACGCTTTTCAAATCCTGGCTCTACTTGCGTAACCTGAGGCAAGTTTCTAAATTCTCTGTGTCCCAGTTTCCTCATCCTCATTCCTAAATTTATAACAGTAACACCCAAGTCATAGGGTCACTGTAAAGATCAAATGAGAGTACCACTGCTTATGTGAAATCTTAGCATAGTATCTCTCATTTAGTAAACACCTCCAAATACTGGTTGTTGTTAACAGTATTGATTCTTCTGTACATAAATTCCACTCCTCACCTCCTTTCACATACTTAGTTCCTATGCATCTTTCAAACACCACCTTAAATGGGAAACCTTCCCAAATAACCCCTCCCTACCTAGGTGAATATTGCTCCTATTTGTATGACTGTAATCCTTGCACATTCCATATCAAAGGACTTCACATCTCTTGCTGGTATCTCCTGTATGTCGTTTCTGTTCTCCCTCTAAACTGCAAGCTCTGTGAAGACAAGTGCTACATTTATTCGGCTCCCCATTTCATCTCCATCCTCTGTCATAGCACTTTGCTACATATTACGCCTTCTGTGTTTGTTGAAAGAATGAATGAATTAAATTTGGCTGGCAAGAGAAAGTCACGTTGGCTTTAATTTAGATTAGGGCTTTTTCGCTTTATTTTTAATATAGTCGTGGACTTCTGTGAAAAGAAAAAAATCTAGACAAATTAAAGTTAACAGAATTTAATTCAGCAAAGAACAATGCAGGAATGGGGCAGCACCTGATTCAGAATAGGTTCAGGACACTCCAGCACTAGCTGGTTGAAGAATATTTATGTAAAGAAAAAGGAAAATGTGCAGAAAATGGAAGTGAAGTACAGAAACAGCTGGACTGGTTGCAGCTTGGCATTTGCCTAACTTAAACATGGTTTTAACAGTTGGTTGCCTTGGATTGGCTGAAACTCAGTGATTGGTACAAGAGTAGATAACAGCCTGTTTACACATCTAATTAAATTATAGTTCACCATGTGCAGAGAAGCCTTTAGGCTGAACTTAAAATTGTAAAGAGGTAGCTGTGGGCTCAATTTCATGTCACACTTCTATAGCATGTTCAGTTAGCTAACCATAGGCATCACATTTCTTCTACCCTCCAAAACTATTGACGCTGCTGGAAAAGATAACTTCCAGCAGTTGTTTAACTGGGAACAAGTTGAAAAATTATTTGAAATGAAAGCCACTAGAATGAATTATAAACACTGCCTTAATCTTTTTCCTTTGTATGCCTCAGCAGATAAGGCTGCTTCTGTGCTTCCAAATTGGGACCATATGCTCTGTCGTTTCCTGCTCTGACCAATTTGCTATTTGTGTTACCAAAGCATATTTAGTAGATTTTCTTTGAAAAAAGAAAGTTAGAAAAATACTCAAAGTATTACATAACTGAATTCTTCGTTTAAATTTATCATATTTGATCTTTGAAAGCTAAATAACTAAAATCTCATTTCTACTAAATTTATCTCTTTTTTTCATGCCAAGGTTAAATGTGAGATCTAACATTTCACAAACTTTTGGTTTTCTTTTTCAAAACACATGACAAAATATAAAAGCACCTTTATCAGGATTAAAGTGATTTATGGAAATTCTAGCTCTACATTATAATTCACTACGTAAGCAATGATCTAGTCCTATTACAATATTATGTTTTTTGATACCCACTAAGATGATGTGTTAAGTGCTTTCCTTGTCACTATAGTAAAGTTACACACATACATAGTAAGCGATTATAGGTATAATACTCACAAATGTAATGATAAATAATAAATAATGACATTTGTTAAACCCTAGAGATTCATTTTCTTATATAGCCAATATTTATTAGGTATCAGACACTGTGCAAAGCAATGAGCATATCATGGTGAACAACAGAGAAATGGGCTTGTACTCTTGGAACAAGATGAAAACATTACAGAAATAAGCCTGAATATATGTATACATTTACAATTATAAATTATGATAAAATGTACAAAGAAAAAAAAGACACTAAAAGACAGAGGGAATCTAATTTAGATTGGAATGTTAGGAAAGTCTCTCCAAGGATATGATATTTAAATTTAACTAGAAAGCATGAAGACCAATTCTATACAAACTCTCCCAGAAAATATAAGAGGAGAAAAACACTGCATAAAAATCATTCAATAAGTCCAGCACTGTACTGACACCCAAACCAGGCAAAGATAGTACAACAAAGAAAGAAAGGAAAGGAAACTCCCAATAATACTCCTCTTGAAACAGGAGGAGTATTATTGAAATTGAAGTGAAAGTCCTCAACAAAACATGAGCAAGTGGATTCAGGAATAAAAAGAAGATAACGCGTTATGATTAAATGCATCAGGAAATGTAAATCTGGTTGAACATTTTTAAGTCAATAGATGCAATTCACCATATAAACAAATTAAAGCAGAAAGCCATATAATCATCTCACAAGATGTAGAGAAACTATTTGACAAAATTTAATATCACTCATGATAAAATCTCTCAGCAAAGAGGGATAGTGGAGAATTTTGTCAACTTGATAGTAAGCGTCTCTAAAACACTTCCAGCTAACTTCACAGTCAGGGAGGTAAGACTGAATGCTTTCCCTCTCAGAGTGTGAACAAGGCAAGAATGTCCTCTCATACTACTCGTATTCAACACTGTATCTGAGGTCCTTGTTAGTGCAACAAAAGAAAAAAAGAAAGTAAATATAGGCATCCAGATTGGAATGAATGGAATAAAACTAAAACTGTCCTTATTTTTAGATAACATGATTGCTTGTAGAGAAAGTCTCAAAGAACTTACCAAAAACTTAGTAGAACTAATAAGCAATATTAGCAAGAGTGAAAGAAACAAGGTCAAGTTTACTTTGTATATTGCAGTTCTGTATTTCTATATAGTATTTCTGTATTTATATTTTATTTCTATATGCTACAATAAACAGTTGGAAATTGAAATTTTAAAATAGGATCAAAAACATAAAATGCTTAGCTATAAATCTAATAAAATATATGCAGGTTTTGTGCTGAAAACTGTAAACCTGTAATAAAAGAAATCAAAGAAGATCTGAATAGAGAGCTACATCATGTCTATTGCTGGAAAACTCAATAGAAGTAAAATGCAAATTTCCCCCAAAGTGATCTGGATGCTACGCAATTCCATTCAAATCCCAGTAAACATTTTCTTTTGAAATCCACAAACTGATTCTAAATTCATATGAAAACGCATAGGAATAAAAAAGCCAAAATACTTCTGAAAGAGAATAAATTTAGAAGACTCACACTTTCTGATTTCAGGATTTATTATAACACAGTATAATACTGGGGAAAAGACAGACATGTAGATTAATGGGATAGAATAAACACTAGAAATAGAGTAACTATACATAGGCAATTGATTATCCACAAAAATGCAAAGTCAATTCAATAGAAAAAGCATAGGTTTTTAACAAATGGTGCTGAACAACTGGACATCTATATGTAAAAAAAGTGAGTGCTGGCCGGGCACGGTGGCTCACGCCTGTGATCCCAGCACTTTGGGAGGCCGAGGCACGCGGATCGTCTTAGTTCAGGAGTTTGAGACCAGCCTGATCAATATGATGAAACCCGTCTCTACTAAAAATACAAAAATTAGCCAGGCGTGGTGGCAGGTACCTGTATGTAATTCCAGCTACCCCAGGGGCTGAGACAGGAAAATCACTTGAATACAGGATGTAGAGGTTGCAGTGAGCCGAGATGGTGCCATTGCACTCCAGGCTGGGCAACAGAACAAGACTCCATCTCAAAAAAAAAAGGTTTTAATTCATACCTTGCATCATGTACAAAAAGCAATCAAAATAAATCATACTCATAAATGTAAAACTATAAAACACATAGAAGAAAACCTACAAAAAAATCTTTGTGATCTTGACTTGGAGAAAAATTTCTTGGATGTGACACCAAAAATATGATCCATAAAATTTTGATCAATTAGACATTATCACAATTTTAAATTTTTCTCCAAAAGATACAGTTGGAATAAAAACACAAACCTCAGAGAGAGAAAATATTTGCAAAACACATATCTAATAAAGGGCTTGTATTCTGAACACATAAAGACCTCTCAAGCTCAATAATAAGGAAAACAAATAATTCCATAAAAATACATAGGCAACAGATTTCAGTATACAGTTCATCAAAGAAAATATAAGGATGACAAATAAGCTTATAAAAAGATGTTGAACAACAGGAGTCATTGGAGAAATTAAAATTAAAGCCACAATGAAATACTAATACATTCTATTAAAAGGAGCTAAATTTAAAAAAATAAAATTAAAAGATAATAGCACCAAGTTCTGGCCAGGATATGGAGCACCTGGAACACTCATATATTGCTGAGGGAATACAAAATGGAACAGCCATTTTGAAAAACATTGTAGCAGTTTCTTATAAAATTATTATTATTACTATTATTATTATTTTGAGGTAGGGTCTTGCTCTGTTGCACAGGCTGAAGTACAGTGGCACTACCACAGCTTATTGCAGCCCTGACCTCCTGGGCTCAAGCTTCTTCCCACCTCAGCCTTCAGAGTAGCTGGGACTACAGGCACATGCCACTACACCCAGCTAAGTTTCTTATAAAAATAAACACACTTTACCATAAGACTCAGCATTTCACTGTTAGGTATTTATCCTGGAGAAATGAACATATTATGTTCCTACACAAACCTATAAGCAAATATATACATAATGGGTTTATTTATAATATCAAAAAACTGGCAACAACTCAAATGTCTTTCAATTGGTAAATGGATAAACAAATTGTGGTATACCTGTGCAATGAAACTACTCAGAAATTTAAAAAAAACAAAAACTACTAATACCCACAACAACCCAGATGAATCACAAATGCATCACTCTTAATGAAACAAGACTCAAAAATGTGTATACTTGTTTAATGATATTTGTATGTCGCTCTGGAATAAATCATTATTTGATAAGGACCAGGAATGGAATGACGGGCTAATTAGAAACACATATAAAGTAATATTTGGTGGTGGTGAAACAGTCGTAAATGTTAACTGTGGTGTGGTTACATGACAGTGTGGACCATTCAAAATTCATCAAAATCTATGCTAAGAAAAATGAATTTTAACTTACTTAAATTATACTTCTATAAACTTGAACTGCAAAACTAATAGCTCCCACTTACTGAGTACTCTTACCAAGAATTTTCCAATCCTACCATATATACAAAGTATCCCCTAGTCTCTTCCTTTTAAAATGAAGTGACAACAATCTGAAATAGTGTTGTCCTGTATTTCTTTCTTTCTTTTTTTAAGACAGTCTCACTCTGTCAACCAGGCTGGAGAGCAGTGGCACAATCTCAGCTGACTGCAACCTCTTTTTCCCAGGTTCAAGTGATTCTCATGCCTCAGTCTCCTGAGTAGCTGGGATTACAGGCGCATGCCACTAAGCTCGGCTAATTTTTTTGTATTTTTAGTAGAAACAGAGTTTCACCATGTTGGCCAAGCTTGTCTCCAACTCCTGACGTCAAGTGATCCGCCCACCTCAGCCTCCCAAAGTGTTGGGATTACAGACGTGAGCCACTGCCCCCAGCCCTTGTCCTGTATTTCTTAGTGTGAGCCTCATATGAAATTTTGAATTTTCTAGTAGCCACATTTATAAGTCACAAAAATTAATTTTTTAGTGAAATTAATTTTAGCGATATATTTTATTTAACCCAACATATCAAAAATCTTATTGTTTCAACATGTAACCAATATAAAAATTAGTGACATATGTCACATTCTTCACGTTTGACTAAATCTTCAGAAATCTAGTGTGAATTTTCTACATCTCACTTTGGACTGGTCACATATTAAAGTGCTCAATCACAAATGTATCTATAGCTGTTGGATTGGATGGATCTGAACTAGAACCTTCCCCAAAACTGCATTTGAACTTCTGCTCTCCCTGCCCTGCACTCTACAGTAACATCCACAAACATTTGATGAATGGAATTGCACTTAACTGAATATTCTACTGTGGGCTATAACAAAGTCATGATTCCACTGCGGTTAAAGAGAGGGAAATATTGTTTAACTGTCTGAAATTGAAATCAAGTTACTGGCCACTTGTAAGTTTTATGTTAAAGAATATTTTCTTTCTTTGATGAAAATTCTTTCCTCAACAGACATCAAAGAGACTGGCTTAAATGAACACCAATGTTCCCATGTAACAACAAAACCGCTGATTGATGATTTAGTGTAGAGTGGTAAAAAAATATATATATATTTTTGGTGCCCAAGCTGACCAACCAGTGAAGTTACAATGGCTTTTGTAGATACAGCCTTAAGCCTTTCCCTAAAAGTGGAAATCAGGAAGAAAATTATATATTTCTAATTTTACCTGAAAGTTATGATTAATAATTTCTATTTATAGTTTCCCCATTTTTAAATTATGATAATATCCCTTCTAACTAGCATGAGAGAAATTACAACTCCTAATAGGTTTCTAGAACATTTTTAAACTGCATAAAAAGGTATAGCAAGTGAATGAATAAATGCTGGAAAGATTGAATAAAGAAAAATTCTCATACTTTATGGGTGGGTGCCCAAAACTATACAATTCCTATGAAGGATGACTTATCAAGATCTATCCAAACTATATTTCAGATATTTATCATTTAATGCAGAAGTCCCTCCTCTAAAAATTTACCTTATAGGTATTCTTGTCCACACTCAAAGTGACTTATGAATAAGATCATTCATTACAACATTATATGTAATTGCAAAATCTATAAATAATCAAAATACCTCTCAGCTACTGGTTAAATGAAGATCTATAAAGCAGAACACCATACAGCTAAAGTAAACAAACAGAGGAATAGCTAAAACTAAGTGTTTGTATGGAAATAGCTCTGAGATGCATTGTTAGCGCAAAAACACAATGGGAAGAACATAGGTAGATCATTGCCGTTTAGGGTAAAAAAGTGAAATTAAGATTATATGTTACTGTGTGCTTGTATTTTCATAAAGAAATTTTAAAAGGACACATAAAAACAAATAAAAGTAGTTACCAAGGGTTGGGTGGTATGGATGAGAATCAGCAGTTAAAATCTGTTTTTCAATCATGAAACTGTATTACCTATTTTTTTTTTAATTTACACATTGGCTATTAGTTTAGAAATCTGAAGTAAATCCTTCTTTACTAAGTTTATTATTTTATTTCACTTTTTAGTTACCTGTTTTTCACTTTTTAGTTTTTTTAGCTTCTGTAACACTTTCTCTAGACTGTTTAACAGTAAGATAAAAGTATGAGTTATTTTATAACTGATTTTTATTGTTATACTTGTTAGATTACACCTACATAATTGCCTACAAAGGTTATGTCTTTATAATGTCTGCCTATAAACAGTTCTCTGATTTAGAAAATACAAAAATATTCCTGATTTATGGAATTTTCATAGTAACTATTTACAGAACACATTAAAAATACTTTTTAAAAAGTACTTTATATACAGCTTTCATTGTAGGCAGCAATCTTTCAATAACGGATAAACTAAAAATGTACTATATATGAAAGTTGTGTTGACTGTAGATGCTAAAAGCAGAGCTTCCAAGAATGCTGCCTTAAATTGAAAGAAAGAAAAATGTTAAAATATACTTTTCAGAAATACAACTACAGCTACGCTGAAAGATAGAGTATCAATCTTAGTCCACAGACTGGATTATGCAATAAAGCCACATTACTGCTTCATGTTGCTATTTAACTTAATTTCTGATATTTACCCTTCATTCAACTGAATAATAGGTCATTTAATGTCACTCATTCTTTGCTCTTATCATCCTTATCCTCCCACCCCACAGATCCAATACACATGTCAAGGGTTTCAAATCTTGTACAATGTTGAGGTTTCAGGAGAGGGACAGGGACGGAAACTGGACTCTCTAGTCATTGATCATGAGTAGGTTACAGCTAAGATGTTCATCACCTGTGCCCTCAGCATCCCATCTGATATGATCTATTTTCTGCTGCTCCATATGGCTCTCAGGGAACAGCAGGAATTTTGTCCAAATAGGAACTCTGTCCACTTCCTCTCTAAGCTCTTGCCACTTCCTAGTTATAGCCATAAAGTCAGGCCCTGGTCTCCACTGCTTTGAAATCCATAGATAAATCTCTCCTCCTCCAGCCTGGGTGAATGTCTTTTTAGTTTTTCACTACATCCATGAAATTCTGTTGACACATCCTGTACAAAATCAGAGACCAAGTTAGTATAAAAGCTGTATATGGGGCCAGGTCTCCTGATTCTCCAGCATGTGAACTCTTTATTATGCATTATGTGCAGACTAAAATCTACAACCATCTGAGAAGTCTATCACAGCATTTGATGAATTATTTACTACAGATTAATTTTGTGCATTTACAGGAACAAACTTATATAGCCATGAGTGTTTCGGATGACCACTTTTGACGTAGCTCTTGATATGTACCAGTTGCATTGCTAGAAACTTAAAATGCATTGTATCATTGAATCTTCTATATTACAGATGAGGAAGCTGAAATTCAAAGGATTTCAGTTAATTTCACGATGTCACTTATGGCAAAGCCAGAATTTGAAAGCAACTTTGATTGGGTTAGAGCTCTAAGTCAAACGAATAAGGCGTACACAGTCAGAGGTGAGACCTGTTTTATAAGCCTTTAGCATATGTACATCTAAGCTAACTGCAAAGGTAATTATGTGATGCTATCAATTAAGTATCATTTATTGCTCAATTTAGATATGATGCATCAATAATGTCACAAAACTGAATGCATTTCAGCATGCCCTATAGCTATACTGACATCCCCTGAAAGGCTTCTTCAGCAATTTACAATTTAGCTTTTCCGCCACAATAGATAACATCTACAAAAATAGTTCTCAATTACCAGCACAATATTTCACAAACTAAGTCAACGTTTTAAAATATATTTTTATGATCCAATTACAGCAGAAGAAATGAATACATACATAACACTATTTATCCTCTGTAGTAAATTTGGAAGTAATAGGATATATCTTTCTGTATTACTTTCTTCCTTCTAAATTTGTGGTTTCCAAATGCAACTTTCCATAGACCAATTACTTTAAATACATTTTATTATATAAGCCCCTTCCTTGTGTTATATTATAGGCTTCCATTCCATCAAGGTTGAATATAATTCACGGTTTCATAGTGTCTCAAGTTTATTAAAACAGGACTTAATTTTTACATAATACAGTCTTCTCTGAAAACCAGACTGTTTTCACATAGCTGTGTGTGGTCTGTGAGCCAGGCCCAGGAGCTAAAAACCACACAGGATGGATTATTTTCATTAGGGCCATTATGTTCGACTTGAACTATGGAGAATCAACAAACACTTTACCCAGCTGAGACTCTATCCACCTTGCGTCAAGGCCTTGCACATAGTAGGTGTTCAAGAAATATATTTTTTAATTGGCCCAGAAATAGTTTTACAAGTGCTTACATTGTCTTATGGTTTTGTTCATTCTCTTTAACTAAAATCTGTTTTAATTGCATAAATATGCATCACCTAAAAATCTTACTAAAAAGCAGATTGTGTTTCCAGTAGTGTAGGGTGAAGCCTGAGATTCTGCATTTCTTACACTCTCTGAAGAGATGCTTATGCTCTTAGTCCATGATAAATATGATGAGTAGCAAGTTTATAAATCTTATTTCAAAACACATTAGGTTTTATATCATTGTGCTCCTGGAGCACCCGGTACCTCCCCTAACTTTAGCATACCATTTATAATCTTGTATATTTGCCTATATACCTTTCTAAACTATAATCTATCTGGTGACAGGCACCAAACGTATCTGGTTTCCTATTTTATTCTCAGGGCCTAATATACAATAAATAATTATTGAATGTCAATTTACCAAATGAATGAATATATACAAAAGACATATTTTACACACACCCTTGATCATATTGTAGACACTCCCCTAGCTACCTGTTCTTTAAAATGTCACCATGACTTTGAGGATTTTTCAGAGTCAGAGTAAAATTCATCGTTATGATCATGGCTAACATTTATTGAGTACATTATGCATTCACTCATTGAATCCTCACGACAACCCTATAAGGTAAAAATTATTATAATTCCCATTTTTTTAGTGTAGTTTTAAAATTTTTTTCAGTTGACAAATTGTACATTTTCATGCAGTATATAACATAGTAATGTTTTATCACATGAAATGTATCGTGATCAGATGGGGGTAACTAGTATATCCAACATCTCGAATATTCATCATTTCTCTGTGTTGGGAACATTCAATATCCTCCTTCTAGCTATTTAAAACTACATATTATTGTTAGCTATAGTCACCCTACAGTGGAAGGAACCCTAGAATTGATTTCCCTTATCTAGCTATAATTTTGTATCCTTTAATACAGGGGTCCCCAAGCCCCAGGCCAGGGACCAGTACCAGTCCATGGCTTGTTAGGAACCAGGCACACAGCAGGAGGGGAGAAGTGGGTGGACGAGTGAGTAAAGCTTCATCTGTATTTACAGCTGTTCCCCATTGCCTGCATTCCCACCTGAGTTCTGCCTCAGCTGCAGCATTAGATTCTCATAGGAGCATGAACCCTTTGTGAACTGCACATATGAGGGATCTAGGTTAACCCACTCCTTATGAGAATGTTACTAATGCTTGATGATCTAAAGTGGAACAATTTCATCCCAAAACTATCCACATCCCCATCCGTGGAAAAACTGTCTTCCATGAAACCAGTCCCTGATGCCAAAAAGGTTAGGGACGGCTGCTTTAACAATCTCTCCCTCTCACTTCCCCATGATTCTCATTTTAAAGGTGGAAATAGAGGCACAGAAATGTTAAGTACCTTATCCAAGTTTACAAAGCTAGTAAATGTCACTGCTAGGAGCTAAGCTCCACAGTCAATGCAAATAACTACTACACCATGAAGATGAAAAAACTGAATCACTCTGGACTTAGGTTCCTTAACCCTAATGTGTTTTAAATCTGCAGAATGGAGATTAGATCACATTTTTAAAAGTACCCTGCAGAATTCCATATCCTGTCGACACTCAGGCATTCTCCGATTCAATTCTCTTCTTGAGCAACCCCACAGATTTTTGATGAAGTAATGTATAATTTTGCTAGGATACAAATGTAAATGACAAAAGCTGTGCAAGGCTGGCCCACCAGAATACAATACTTAGCTGGTACAGGAAAGAAAACCAGTGAAGAATCCAACAGCTACATGAGCATGTAGCTTTATTTTCCTCATCTCTTGGTGCACATTAAAATTCCAGAGAAATGGTATGCCACAGTAGTATTCTCAAATTTGGAATTTGTCAAGGTTTTAAGATGTACCCCTAGACAAATGCCAAGGATTTGCTCCGTGTTCCTGGCTGACATCCTTTGATATAGTCACCTGAATTATAAATTTTTCCATAATTAAGGAAAAGCAGATATTTATGCATTTAAACATGTCATCTCTATTTAAAGAGTGATAATACATGGCATTGTTTATGAAGAGAAAAAAATCATACAACTATATTGAGACAAGTTGCTATGGTAACCATTTCTCTGTTTAAATTTAGAGAGGCAATGCCGTCTGCTACTGGAAGATTCTCTCAGCTTTTAGTAGCAAGCATTTTGTATCATTTTATATATTGAGCCTGGTTTTTCTTTCAAACTTGGTAAGTTTTCATGTTACCTTACTTAACAGAAAATGTTATGTCCTTTACTATAATATGTCATATTGAATATTTAATCACTAAATGGAAATTGTATTGGGTGATGTACCTACCCTCAAAGGCAAAAAAGATTAAATATCTCATCCAGAATGTTAACAGATGATCACACGTATCTTAAAACAACTGCGTTGTTCTATAGCCAATAGTTTCAATTGTCTTAAATGTTATTTCCAGAAAACTATTTCCTAGATTAACAGAGAAAAGTTAACACATAAAACTCTGTATTTTACACCAAGATAATTTTTTACCCACATTATTTTCTTACATATCATTGGCAGATCCCTTCCTGCTTTCCCATACAGTGATGGATGTATTATAATAAAAAAAGGCTTTGTAATCAGTGGCAATACTTTCCAGATTTCCTGCAAACAGGAAAGATCATAAATTTTCTTATACTTTAACAATGCTACCCCAACAACTTCTGTAAGAGTTCCTGTAAATTTCTGTAAGAGAAGTACAATTTCAGAACATAATAAAAGCAATAATAATAATAATATCACTCATTAAGCTCTTGCTTAGTATCAGGTTTGGTTCTAAGCACTTCCATGGGACACCAAATTTACAAACTTAGCACAAGCAAGGGAATCCAGAGACAGTATGCATTTAAAGATCTCATATTTGTTTATAAAAAAGAGACAATATTTAGCATTGATTATAAAGGTTTCTTTTTCAATCCTTAAAGAACCCCAACCCCATGAGCTTGCTGCTAATGGTTACCTTGGATACAGTACAGATCAACTTCCATGTCCAGTAAGTTTTCCCTGAATTGTACAAATTAAGAAATCAAGTAATTTTCCCTCAGGTGTCATAGTTTATGAAATAAAATAAGCAGTGTACTGAATGTAAATATATTAATAAGATTCAAAAATAAGTGGCTTATACCAAATAAAGACAGAAAATTGGCTACTGAAATATGTCATAAATGTTCAACACTCCAAATCACAATTGTAAAAGACATCAACATTTCCTGCAATAATACATTAAAGTATCATTTCTGCTTTTTGTTTTTGCAGTATCCCTGGTATTGTGAATTTATACTTTATATAAGTAATGACATTATGAATTCTATATTTATACCTGAGAAGCCTAGAACTTAAATATTTGCATATACATCAAATGAACACACTGCTGCCAGTTGTTACTGCTATCTCGTTTTCTTTTTGTAAGAAGGTGGATGAGTGAATTGTAGTAATAAAAAAACAAGCATGCTTAAGTTAAAGGCTTTTGCTTATGATTTTCAGTTTGTTATCATATAATACATTGGTGTAGGAAAGGAAATCAAATTATTTAAGTGACTAAACTTTTTATTCATACACAACTGTTTTCAACAAGCACTCCCACAAGCTGTTTATATAGTATTAGTTAGACGATATAATGAAAGAGCAATAAAATAAACTTCTTTATCACTGCACTTAATAAACACTGGAAATGCTCCAATGTGATGGACTTTCAGTTATAAATAATTGACTATCCATATTTTTTATAAAATCTGGTAGACTGTGCCACTTCACACAGCCTATAATGGCACTTAGTTTTTCCTAATTCTTCTCTATGCTTCAGTATAAAAAAAAAAAAGCAGTTCTGTTTAATCCTTCAAGGATACAAACTGGTGATAGAATAGATTTTCTACATTTTTAAGTAGATTTTTAAAAGGACATTTTTTACAGTAGAAAATTAATTATTCCAGATATGTGTTTCACCTCAATCATTCCTTACGCCCTGTAAATCCTGAGAGTAAGGCCTATTCAGCCAAAAAGATATTATTTGAAGTCTTTTGGACATAGGTAAATTGTTTTCTGCAGTCAAATCCCAAAGGACTTTGCAAAATTTCAGTTAGTTAGGTGAGCCGAGAGTAACTACCACTTTCTGTAAGTTCCGATAATCTTTCTGGCCTATGGGAGCATTTAGTTTATGAGTTTTCCTAAATACCCTAAGGAAATTGGAATGAGTAATTTCTTTATTTCACTAGTATTGGTTCAGACTACTCATTATATTAATTCTAATCATTCTCCTTGGAGGCAGGTAAGCGGCAGCCTCACTAGTAATGCTGCCTAGACAAGGGCAAGAGGCTCTGTGGCTTCCCAGGGACTGACTGTCAGGCAGCTGGCATCCAACACCTGACCAGAGGCCCATCCACTGGTCCTCAGCACACTAGCCACTGAAACCTCTTTTTAATTGGCTTAAATGGGCTTGTTTATTTTTCACTTTTTCTGTTTATCGAAGTAGAAGTAGAAACCGGCCTTCCAAAACCAGCCTATCAGCATCTCCTTCTTCAGCTCGCCTGACCTTCAGGCAGCGCAGCTGCCTGAACTGAGTTAAAAATGGACTGTCAAGCTGGCTTTAATTTCTGCGGCTCTGCCTCTGAATGTCCTCCCACTGATCTGTTTATCACACCCTCCATACCCCTTCTGTTTTTGTTTTTCTCAGAGTTTTATGCCAGGACAGCTGAAACTGCCTTTCAAGGCTCTAACCTGCAGATCCTTCTACACATAATCCTAGATGACCTGGGAGCCAACAGTAGAATTTCTATTGTAGGAACAACCTTCTCCCTCCAGGCATCCCCTAACCCACCCTAAGCTGATTCTCTGAACAGATCATCTCCTACTGGCACACCGAAGCGAGAAAACCGTGGCTTAGTAACTTTGGAAGGTTTGGCTTCTTGCTCATGGGTATGCGGGCATGTTGCCTCTTTCCAGGGCTTCTCTGCCCCTCCGTGTGTCCCTGTGCAGGACCGCACGGAGGCCTCACAGGGATTATCTGCTGATCCCCAGCAGAATCTAAAACTTTATCTTCAAGCTCTGAAACCTCTTCAAAACATCCCAAACCCAAGATCCTCCCAACAGGGCTCGCCAGAAACTTCTGCCTCCGGAAATGACAACTGCTCTCAGTGTGCACGGATGGGGAAGTACCTAAGATCCTACTAATGGTTTTGTTTCTTGGCGAACTCCTGCTCAATGCAAGCTCCCAACGCTCTGGGGCAAGGTCTATTTAGAAGAGTGCCAGGCTCACCCTTCATGTGGAGAAAACGCGTTAGTCACAGATGTAAAAGCACGAAGGATGCCGGGGAGCCCGGGAGTGCACGGGGTCATTAAGGCCCTTCCTAAAATGCTGGCAACCCTTCGATGCGGGGTAGGAAAATTAGATCTGACCGCGTGCAGCAAAGGAGGGTACGGAAACCCTGGGAGGCAGAGTCGAGTTGACTGGGTTAGAGGCCAGAAATAAGTGCATACATGATGCTCAGTGAACACTGCAACAGATTTAAGCCAAGTGTTCAGGACGACACAGCAGAGCCACAGGACATGAAAATACACAGGTCCTTTAAAGCTCCCAGCTGCCGGGAGCGGCCTGAGTGTGAAAGCGCGCGCGCTCGGGAGGGGACGCACTGAAGAATCAGGTTCAGGCTTTGACCCGAGTCAAAGAGTCGTACACCCGGAATTATAGTAACAGTGACCCGAGGCCTACCCTGGAAACAGCAGGTGTCCGCACTTCTACGGGTTTATCCTCAGTTCCCTGCGGCTAGCCCCGGGCCCCCTGGAAGTGCTGGGGTTGAAAGAGGACCAGACCCGGGAGGGGAAGGGCGGGGCGCCGGGCTGGAGGGGCGGCGCAGGTGGGCGGGCCAGGGCAGGGTGGGAACTGGACCTATAAAGTTCTGGCTGCCCCGGAGGCTATGCTGCTGAGAGGAGCCGGCGCGGGGTGGGCGCGGGGTGAGCAGCGTGCCGCTGGCTGCTGGGGTCTGCAGGTCACCGAGCCCCCGGGAGTGGGGACTCCTGAGGCAGCACCTGCCTGTGTTTACCCGGCAGCGAGCGTCGCCCCCCGCGAACTCCCGGCAGGTGGGCGAAGCTGCGGCCTTGGGGGGCGCAACGAGGTCGAGGGGCGCAGCGAGGCCGCGGGGCTCTCCGCGCACGTCGCTTCCAAGTTTTGCGAGTTAGTTTCAGGTTTTGGCTGTAGTTGGCGGCTCCGCTCCCAGGCCTTTGTCGACTTGAGCTGCAGAGGCCGGTTCCTCCCCTTTGGCAGAGGAGTTCCACGGCTAGTTCGCTCCCGCGACGCCGGGCATTTTAGGAGCCTCTGCACGACTCGCCTGACTTAATTCGTCTCTTCTCGCCTCCTTTTTTCCAGCGCTCAGGAAAGGCCGTTGCGCCCCGCGAGGGAAACAGAGCAGTTGACCATGGTTGCAACTGGCAGTTTGAGCAGTAAGAACCCGGCCAGCATTTCAGAATTGCTGGACCGTGGCTATCACCCAGAGAGCCTGCTAAGTGGTGAGTGTCCCCGCTGCCCACCCTTCTCCCCTCCAAAGGTCGGTGCCTCTCGATCTATCGGGTGAGCGGGCTTCCTCCCCTTCCTCTTTGTAGGGGGTGCCACAAAATCCATCTAAAGAGACTCCTTTACAAATTTTTTAACATCGTCTCTCCGTGATAGAAACAAAAGTAGCAGAAATAGAATACCCGCGGGCTGCATCTTTCTAGTCTGGTGCCAGTAGGCTCTTTGGCATTAAGCTCCTCATCTTACATGATTGTGAAGAATACAGTTGTGTGTGTTTTAGCAAATGTATTTACCCCTGTAATCAACATCGCCCCTCCCCCTGCATTCCCACGCACCCGTTTGTCAGCTATTCCTCACTCTACCCTGACTCCTGGGAACTACTGATCTGATTTTTATCACTCCAAGTTAGTTTTGCCTTTAGGTAACTGGAACCATACAGTATGTACTCTTTGGTATCTGGTTTCTTTCCCGCAGCCTAATGTTTTTGAGATCCTTTTATGTTGCTGCTTAAAGTGTGTTCATGTTTACTACTGAGTAGGATTTCAGTCGTGGGTATATCCATTATTCCATTTTTAATATGAGAAGGAAACTGTTGAACAGCAGCGGTGCTTGACTTGCTATCATTTGCAATTTTAACAGCAGTTTCTAAGTGAACACACTGCTCTGCCACTAAAGAGCTGTAAGAGCATAGATAAAACTGCTTAATCTCTTCGTGTTTTCCTCCTTTCAAGGCGAAGTGGTTGATGACCTAGTTTATAGGCCAGAATTCCAAAAGTCCCTATCTTCGGTGTACCTAAAATATGGAGTCCTTATACTTTGGCGTGCATTTGTTTCATTTAGTTGTAAAATTTCTTTAAATAATCGAAGTGAATACATGAAGTGGAAAGGAAAACCCAGTAGCTGATGAAGGTGGAGTAGGTTTAGGGAGAGGAGCCGGGAGGGCATCTGCCTGCACCTTGTTCATTTGACTGCGTGTGGTGTGGCATCCTGCCAAGTGGTAGGATTAATGTGAGGGGTAGGTGACCAAATGCAGAGCTATCTTTTTTCCTTTGAGCCAATCTAATTTTATTTCCCTAGGAATGTTTTGTTTTGCTTGGCTAAGAAAAACTACCCAGCCAGTTATAAATATCCTCGTGAACCTCAAAGGTCTTCTCTTTGCACAATTTTTAATTAAAGAGGTTAAAGCTAAAATTGAGATCTACAAGCCACTCCAGTAAAGACTTAAAGATGCAAATTTGATAGATCCTTAATATCACTCTTCAACCTCATGGGCTTTAAGCACCAGTAGTAAAAATTCTTTATTTTACAATACATGTATTCCTACAGTTAGAAAGTAACAGCCCCTTAGTCCAAAGAAACAAAGTTATAATTTTTTATTCCAGAAGTAATACGTTTTCTGTAAAACAAAATTAGAAAACCCCCACAAGCAAGTAGCCAAGAAAGAAAAGAAAATCACAAATAATCTGGGATAATCATGAGTAGGTTTTTGATGCATAGCCTTTATGATTGTGTGTGCGTTTTGTGTGCACACATAAATTTAAAGAAAAGTGATTATATCCTATCCGCTCTATTATCCAAACCTTTATTTCATATGTGAACTTTCACTCATGAGAAGTTAAATGATTCGCTGTATAACATACCTAGTTAACAGCTAATTGAGGTCAGCTGACTCTGAAACAAACACTAGGAAAAGGCAGACATGGTAGATAGAGGTAACCAATGTTGATATCATGGTTTTTTCTACTCTTATTTTTTTCTTTATCTAAAAAGAAAATTCCATTTCTTACAGATTTTGACTACTGGGATTATGTTGTTCCTGAACCCAACCTCAACGAGGTAATATTTGAGGAATCAACTTGCCAAAATTTGGTTAAAATGCTGGAGAACTGTCTGTCTGAATCAAAGCAAACCAAACTTGGTTGCTCAAAGGTCCTTGTCCCAGAGAAACTGACCCAGAGAATTGCTCAAGATGTCCTGCGGCTTTCCTCAACGGAGCCCTGTGGCTTGCGAGGTTGTGTTATGCACGTGAACTTGGAAATTGAAAATGTATGTAAAAAGCTGGATAGGATTGTGTGTGATTCTAGTGTGGTGCCTACTTTTGAGCTTACACTTGTGTTTAAGCAGGAGAACTGCTCATGGACCAGATTCAGGGACTTCTTTAGTAGAGGTCGCTTCTCCTCTGGTTTCAGGAGAACTCTGATCCTCAGCTCAGGATTTCGACTTGTTAAGAAAAAACTTTACTCACTGATTGGAACAACAGTCATTGAAGGGTTCTAAAAAGGTAAAATTTATAAAGGTTATTTCATGATTGGGTAGTGAAACTATTCAGCTACTCAGCTAAAGTCATTTATAGTTTGCCCCACCTACCCTCAATAAGAAACCCCAATGTAGTCCATTTTCTTTCTGTGTTTCACATTCATAGCAACTGCAGCTAACAGGCTGATTTTCTGGCCTTTGGAGAAATGATCCAATATAGCATACATTTTCTGCATATATCACATTTTTGTGGAGAATTGAATGAGATGGAATAGGTAAGCAAAAGTAGAAGTCCATTTGAGTCGTACATTTGATTCCACAATTTTGTTTCAGGTAGGCTTGCTAATAGACTATTTAAACCAGATTTGCCTAGTTTGATTTTTCTCTGTAAGTTTTCAGAGTGATTCTTTAAATCACAGAATCTTACTAAGTGGTACTTAGCCTATCAAAACTTCCAGAAGCCTACACCACCAGTTCCTGACTTAAATTTGAAGTATTCTTAGACAGGAGGGTAGGATTAAGTAGGTGAGTTTAATTAAAGTTTAACCCTAGGTAAGAGTGAATGAGAAATATTACGGCTGTCATGGAACTGCTTCACTGTTTCTTGGTGACTTCCTCATGCTAATGTTTTTAAAAAGCGACAAAAGCTTGTGCTGCCATTTCAGTAACCATGGTGTTGTTTTGGATGCTTTTATCAGCTCAGTTTCCCTTGTTCTTAAGTGTTAAATATTGTTTTTAAACTAGAAAAATGCAAAATATTGAACTGATATTTTTGTGTGTAGTCGATTACTCTTCCATTGAGAGAATGATGAATGCCTGTGAGGAAAGGACATTAGTTCTGAGATCTAGTCCCTCTCTGATTTATTTAGTAATCTGTCTTCTTTTCAGTATTACATATGCTTAATCTCAGATGAACCATTTCACAACATCAGTGTTATCTCATCTCCGGGCTTTTCTGGGAACTGAGGTATCTCTCCTTAACCCCAATTTTCAAGGGCAGTAGCTGTATACTACCACTTTGAATTATTGAAACGGGTCAATTTACAAAGTCTGCATTGGCTATGGAGATATGGTTTATAGTACAGCGTAGAGAATAAAACTCACAGTCCAGATAACCATGCACATACCCAGATTTCTTCCACCTTGGATACCTGTCATTAGGCAATAATAAAGGCCTTATTTTTTGTCTTATTCTGACTAAGTAGATCATTATCTGTTTCCTTTTTTATGCTAATGAGAGAATTTAGCCTCTACCCAACAATGTTCAATTCAGCAAGGCTTTCATATCCTTGCTGTGGGTCGTCGATAAGGAGCTTATTCAGGTTTCCTACCCTAGCTATTAGCTCCACTTCACATGCTGGAGACTGGTATAGGGACAGATATATCGTCCCGGTGTTACTCAAAAACAGGTGTGATCCTGTTACTGATACTATAAGTGACCTAAAATGTCACTGTTCAAATTAGCAAGTGTTCTAACAAACTAAACTCTTCAAATGCTTGGAAAGATACTACAAAGCCAATCTTTACAGAATTAGGCCAAGATAAATCAGTGTTGTTCTGCATGTCTATTATTAGGCTCCAAAGGTTCACTGTGTTTCTGCTGCTGTCCTGGAGTTATCACCACTGACTGGGCAACGAATGCTTCTTGGGCATGGATGTAGAACTGTTGTCCTTTTTCCACTAACAGTTATCTTTGACTCTCTTGCCTGTTATGCTTACAAAATGGTGATGGCTTTTGGAGGCTGTTAAATTAATATTCCTGTTAAAGGAAATCGAAGTTTGTCTATTTTTGACAATAAAGCATTATATATTTTTAATTCTCTTGGCCTCTTTTTCTTCTTTCCCTTACTACTTGATGCGGTGGTCACAGGATCAGGGCAGCAATTACAAGGGCTGTAAGTAGGGATGACTCATTCCTAAGAAACCTTATATTAGAATTCCTTACAGGCCTGATAGGAGTGAGCTGTGCCTTCATCTCATTTAGCAAAATTGGAGTTAACAGTGGATGCAGCTATTTTGCCTGGTAGTAAAAATAGCACCAATTCTGCACCTGTGTAGCCTAACCCTATCTGAATGGGAGTGGTCTGAAAGGGAGCACGTGCTTGACTAGTGTTGGTACCTTCTGTCTAGACACCCATGTTGGGCAAATGTAGGCAAACCTTCCCTTCCAAAGGTGGAAGACTTGGGGTATAAATGAAGAGAAGGAATGGTAGATTTAGGTAAAGGAATGAATAAATGGGTTATGTAAAGAGGAAAATCCAATATTATATTATCAGCTCAAAAGAGGCTCAGAGCAAGTGATGATGATGTCTTCCAGTTCAGTTATAACAGATGCCTGAAAAGGTGAAGCTATGTTTGCAGAGACTACTTCCTTTGCAAATGGAAGTCTGCAAACCTGAGTGACCTCCTTCTAGGAGACATATTTATACTATACGATGAATTTGATTAATTATAAATGATTCAGTGAGATTCTAGGAGTGTTGCAGTATCTTTTAAGTTGTATATCCTTTTAATGTAAGGGATCCTCACTGGAAGATTAGGGTGGTTTTCAAATACATATTGTGAAATATATATTTGGTCTTAGCCCCTGTTTCCTGGTATAGAACTCTTGAACTACTTAGATTCTTCAAAGTGGTAAGTGTCTTTTGTATGCTAATAATTGACTGATGGCTGGAAACCCCCAGGTAGCCTCAGGATTCTTAGTCCTTGGTCCAAGGGGCTTGGTCACCAAAAAGAACAAGGCTGTATTAAGGTGTTGGGACTTTCAGTCCCACCAAAGCCTCACCTCCACCTGGAAGGAGAGAGGAGCTGAAGATTAAGCCAATGGCCAATGATTTAACGAGTCTACATAATTCTACATAATGAAGCTTCCATAAAAGCCCAAAAGGACTGCGTTCAAACACCTCTGGATAAGTGAACACTTAGAGGTTCCTGGAGAATGGTGGGCCTGGAGAGGACATGGAAGCCCTTGCCGCTTCCCACATTCCTTGGCTTATGCATTTCTTCATAGGTGTTCATTAGCTTCTTTTCTATTAGTCTTTATAATAAACCAGTAAACAGAAGTGCTTCCCTGAGTTCTGTGAGCTGCTTTAGCAAAGTAATCTAATCCCAGGAGGGGGTCATGGGAACCCTAATTTATAGCAGGTAGGTCAGAAGCACAGGTAAAGCAAGCTAGGGCTTGAGATTGGCATTGGAAGTTGGGGGAGGGGGATAGTCTGGGGGATTGAGCCCTCTACCTGTGGTATTTGAGGCTGTCTCCAGGTAGTGTCAGAATGGAGTTGAATTAGAGGATACCCAGCTGGTGGTCAGATGCAGAACTGATTGCTTGCCTGGTGTGTGAGGAAAACCCACACATATTTGGTCACAAAAGCCTTCTGTGTTCATTTTTGAGTGAGAGGGTATAGGAGAAACCAAGGTTTGATTATTTTTCCCCCCTCAATATTCTCATAATGGGTAAAGGATGTTGTTTTTAATAACTGGTGCAATAATGACCTTTCATAGGAAAAAAATAAGTTGAATGCACATACATTGAGCATAAAAATCAATTTCAGGTTGATTGAGAAATTAAATATGAAAGGAAAACTTAGAAGACAGAATTTTCATAATTTTGAAGTAGAGGGAAGAATTCTTAAATAAGAGGACAAGATGCACTGAAATATTTCTTTATCAAATAATCCTATAAGGAAGACAAAATTAAAACTCAGGAACTGGAAGAAAGTATTTTCAACACATATAACTGAAAAATGGTTTGTAACCAGAATACATCAAGAATTCTTGCAAAGCAATAAGAAGAACACAAACCAACCCCCAAAAATATGTGGTCAAAAGCCTGAATAGGCACCGTGTGGAAAATGAAACCAATCTGACTGATAAATATATGAAAACATCTTCAGTCTAATTAGTAATCAGAGAAATTCAAATAAAAAGCAATAATAAAATATCAATATAGACATCCACATTACTTTTTAAAAATTGATAATTCCAAAAGAGGACGCACACAAAAAAATCACATCAACAAGTCAGTATATGTATGTGGCATTATTTTATAAAATTGATAAGTATATTTTGTGAACCAGCATATCAGTGTTCTTCAAACTTTTTTTTTTGAGAGAGAGAGAGGGTCTTGCTCTGTCACACAGGCTAGAGCACAGTGGCACGATCACTGCTCACCATAGCCTCTATTTTCCAGGCTCACGCAATCCTCCCATCTGAGCCTGCCAAGTATCTGAGACGACAGGCATCCACTACCATGCCCAGCCAATTTTTTTATTTTTTGTAGCGACAGGGTCTACCCTATGTTGCCCACACTAGTCTTACACTGCTGAGCTCAAGTGAATCCTCACACTTTAACTTTCCGAAGTGGTGGTATTACAGGTGTGAGGCACTGTGCCCCGCCTCTCCAATTGTTTAAACTTTCATTCAAATTACTTATCCTAAGTTTAAAAAATTGCAAATGATATGAAGTCCAGAATGTGAGAAATACTGGCCTTTTAAAATAAAATTATTACATAGTCTTTTAAGTATTTCCAATAGAATGTAAGTAGCATAGTAATTTGACATTCAACAACATCTATTTAGAAAACATTAAAATAGGGTCTTCAACAGAATTAAATTTTTTCAGTGATACTTTACTTCTGTCTGTTTTCAAAGTCTACATTTTATACTGAGTTTTTCTTTAATGTAAAATCTTTTAAATTTAAAAGTCCTTTATTTCTTCCCTATAAAAAATGATTATAAATTGAAATTAAATTTTTTTAGACTTTCTGTGACTGAGTCTTTAAATGTCAATTTTTGAGTGAGTTAACTTTGCAAATAGTAATAATACACAATGGCCAAAATAACGTTTTCCAAATTTTTGAATACCATTAAACATAATAATACTAAGCTATTTCTTAATGAGATGACCCTTTAGTTAATTAATTTGTGGTTTAATTTTTTTTTGCTAGAATTGAGAGTTTAGCATTATTTCTTTTCCTCTCTCTCTCTCTCTCTTTTTCTCTCAATGTCTCACTCTCTGGCTCAGGCTGGAGTGCAGTGTTGCAATTCTAGCTCACTGCAGCCTCAAACTCCTGAGCTCAAGCACTCCTCCGACCTCAGCCTCCCGAGTAGCTGGGACTACAAGGGTGCACCACCACACCCAGCTCACTTTTTAATCTTTTGCAGAGATAGGGTCTTGCTATGTCACCCACATGTTATTTTGGCTATTGTGTATTATTACTATTTGCAAAGTTAACTCAAACTTCTGGCGTCAAGTGATCCTCCTGCATCAGCCTCTCAAAGTCCTCAATTCTTTCAAAGCAATAAGGAAATCACAGACAACCCCCCAAAAAATATATGTTCAAAAGCCTAAGCCACCCTGCCTGACCATCTATTTCTTGTTTCTATAGATGTAAGCTCTGAGAAGATCTATTCACATCAATAAGATGGGAATGTAGGAGATTTGTTGTCTATCACTCAATCTTTGAACTACTTTCAAGGTATATATTCAAATCACATAAATATACATCACCAAAAAATTATTTTAAATGATCAGTCTGCATATAATTTAATCAGATTTTCTTTCAATATTGTTGAAAGAAAAAAAAAAACTGAAACCACCTGACTCACAAAAGTACTTGTTGCCTAAGTATATTAGTTTGTTAGGGCTACAATAATGAAGTATCAAAGACTAGAGAGTGTAAACAACAAAAACATACTGTCTCACAGTTCTGGAGGCTAGAAGTCCAAGAGCAAGGTGTCAGAAGGATTGTTTTCTTCTGAGGCCTCTCTTTTAGGCTCGTAGGTGAGGTCATCTTCTCTCTGTATCTTCACATTGTCTTCCTCTGTGTTCCTGTCTGTGTTCTAATCTCCTCTTCTTATAAGGACACCAGTCATTGGATTAGGGTCTACCCTAGGGGCCTCACTTTAACTTAATGACCTGTCTAAAGACCCTATCTCCAAATGAAGTCACATGCTGAGGTACCAGGGGTTAGAACCTAAGAATCTGGGGTTAACACGATTCAGCCATTAAGCCAAGCATTCAAATAATACTCAATACTCTTAATACTATCCTACAGCAATATTTCAAACTGTCCCTTTCTTTAGCACTCTAGAAGTTTTTACGCCCTGGAATAAAGCATTATAGTAAGACTGACCAAAAGTGAGAGAAAGGTATGTCTTTGTTAAGTGAAGGGAGAGATAAAGAGCAAATTTAAAATCAGGACCTGTGTCTCTGATAAAGGCTTAGAGAGATCAGTTTTAGAAAAGAGCATATATAAAAGCAAGAGAGTCAATTTCTAAATCTTTTGCTTCTATATATTTAGAAATAAAACTATTTGCGCTCTACATATCCACATATCACATGGAAAATATTTATATATCCTTGTACCTATATCCCTGTTTTAAGACTACTGCCCTTTATTCTTGCACTAATGCACTAGGAGACTCAGGAGTTCAGCAACATGACTGTCTGGAAGAACAATGTGGCGTACCCATCAACTGTGGAATGGGCACATGAATTGTGGGTATCATCATCAATGGAAGGCTAGTCAGCAATGAAAATGGACTTTAAATTACAGATGAGGCTGGTCTGAGTACGCTATTTGCGACTAATGGATTACAACCAGTTACAGATTTTTTTTCTTTTGAGACCGGGTCTTACTTCCATTGCCCAGGCTGAAGTGCAATGGCGGGATCATGACTCATTACACCCTCGACATCTCCGGCTCAGGTGATCCACCTCACCCTCCTGAGTAGCCAGGACTACAGGCGTGTGCCACCACAACTGGCTAATTTTTTAAAATATTTCTTTTAGAGATGGGGTTTTACCATGTTGCCCAGGCTGCTCTCGAATTCTTGGGCTCAAGCAATCCGCCTACTTTGGCCACTCTAAGTGCTGGGATTACAAGTGTGAGTCACTGTGCCTGACCAATATTTTTTTTGTTACTTCTCTACTCCTACTGCTTCCGTTGATTAGCCTTTAAAAATAAAATAAATTTTAACTTAATTTAATTTAAAAAAGTAATACAAATAATAAATTATAAATGATCTGGATGGATATTTGGAATATATTATTGAATACAAAAAGAAAGTCACAAATGAACAAATAGACCATTTTTCTGTTTATGTAATGATCAAAGACATAAAACATTAAAATATTTAGGGAATGCAAATATATATGATTTATCTATTAAACAGTCTGGGGTTTTGTAACAAATGTTAGAAGAATGAATACGTCTAAAGAGAGAGAAAAGTAAGTGAGAATAATAAGAGGTTCACAGAAAACATCAAAGGCAATAGTAGCGATCGTTTCCTTAAATTTGGAGGTAGGTATAAATATGTTACTAAATTGTAACTCTTTATGTTTTCCATGTATTTGATAAATCTTTTTGTACTTAGTAATTAATAAAACATTTAAAAATGTTTAAAGGCAATTTTAAAGCTTAAATAAAATTCTAGGGGAAAATAAAATTAATTGTATCTCTACCTAAGAATTTTCTGCCAGTCATGATGGCTCATGCCTGTAATCTCAGCACTTTGGGAGGCTGAGGCACAAGGTTCACTTAAAGCCAGGAGTTCAAAACCAGCCTGAGCAATAAAGTGAGACCCCTGTTTCTACAAAAAATTTTAAAATTATCTGAGTGCAGTGGCCTGCCCCTGTAGTTCAGATTACTCGGGAGGCTGAGGTGGAAGGATTGTTTGAGCCCAGGAGTTCAAGGCTAGAGTGAGCTATGGTCATACCACTGCACTCCAGCCTGGGTGACAGACCAAGACACTCTCAAAAAAAAAATTACCATTGCATATTGTTAATCTTGCAACAGATTTACCTTTGCAGAGGATAATATAAAGTAATTTTTATTGCCTGAACATGCAATAGCTGAAAAATTATGACAGGTTATGCTGAGGAATGCAAATGAGTTAAATGAGGCTGCTGAAGAACTTGACCATCTGGATTACTAAGACTTGATCTTATTTTCAGAACTGATAATTAGGTAGAATTATCAAACAAATAACAAATATTGTTATTACATAACAAATATTTGTTAATAATTTACAAATATAAAAAGGATACTTCTGTACTCTATCCAAACATGCTGAAGGAAAAGCAAAGACAGATGGTTTGATTCATATAAACCAAATTATAGCTCAAGTTTGGCTCTGTTGAGAAAGAAGATTTCTAAATCTGTTTCAAGGCAAAACTCTAGACTAAAGCCACTTGAAGGGAATATAGAAGAGCATTTGGCAGTATCCTATCAGCAATAGCATAAAGATATTGAGTCAACTGTTACTGTGTTTCAGAGACTCTTCTGGGTAGTTACCACACAATCCAAAGTGAATTTTCTGTTGCAGACACTGTGAAGTCTGAAGGAATTACCAGCAGCATCAGGACAGAACAGTTTAGCATGAGGGAAGTGAATCTGGTGTCAAAGAACTCTCAAGGGTCTAAAATTAACCCAACTTTTAAGGTAACATATTAGCCTGCCACAGTTTCACGGATACCTGTAGAAAACACAAGACTCCCAGAATTTTACTACTCATGCATAGCCAGCAGCATGGACATCAGCATATTTGCATCGGGTCCACTGTTTCCCTTAAGTCCCACAGGAGTAGGAAGGTTAGTCCCAGATGGATGCCTATGGGTTACATTACAGGAGAAGAACTCTGACCTTAGAGAACCCAAGGGTATATCTGCCCTTTGCTTCAGACACTATCTTCCACAGTTATCCACTATAAAAATATCCTTGAAAAGATAGTCCAAAACTAAAGGCAATCACTGCCTCTCTTGTAAAAGAAGCAGAAATATGAGAGAACCATGGAGAATTGTCTCCCACAGCCAGTGTTAAGAACTGGGCCTGTATTAGTTCTTACAAAGCAAGCTTTATTTTTTTTTAAATATATATCTTAAGGTCTGAGCACAGATATCTTAATCATATTTTACACTGCTTCCTCTATTGTCTTTTTCTAATCTTAACAAACATTATTAGAGATAAAGTGAATTGCAACATAATAATTAAATAATTTTCCTGGAAAATAGAATAGTCCGGAACTTGTATGTTGTAGTAGTCATTGGACTTTCCCCAAATATTCTGCTGCTTCTTCTAGGGATGAGAATTATATTTCTCTACCACTAACCTCCCTTGAAATTAGCTATGGTCATCTGAAATGCTTTCACCAAAGAAGTGTGACCAGAAATGACAAGAGGGCACATCTGTCAGTCTGAGTCACTGAGGAAAAAAATTAATCCAGTTCTTTCACTGCTGACTCAAATTAGAGCTTTAGATAAGAAAGAAATAAGCCTTCTGTTAAGCCACTGAATTATGGGAGATTTTTGATACTGCAGCATAATCTGATCTATCCTGATTAACACCTATGTACCCAATAATATGGCCTGAAAATATTAACTGCAAATTTGCAAAATCAGAAAGTAGATGGAGCAACTTACAATCATATAGACCATACTAATACACATCTCTCAATAATTAAGAAATCAATCAAAAAGAGAATTACAGAAGTGAAATATGTGAATAACACCATAAGTATTAGAGCTTTATGCACCATATTTAATGACTATACATAGAACTATAGGCCCCACTTAGTAAGCACACATTACTTCAATGTATACATAAAAAGTTCACAAAAGTTTAAATTTTATAATATGAAGCAAACCTTAAATTAACAAAGATTGTTCTGTGCAATAAATTATAAAAATCTAAAAACCAGCCACAAGACCCCCATACAGTTAGAAATTTAACTACAAATATGCTTCTAAAGAATTCATGGGTCAAAAAGGATAGTTAGAAAAAACTTGGAATTTAATGAGCATGAAACTGTTACATAGCAAAACATATAGTATACAGGTAAGGCAGTGTTCCTTGATGAGCAGGTCTATGCATACCTGTCCCCATAGGTCCAAGGAGGCTGAGAGGCTGAAGAAAGAGGCTGATAAATCTAGTTTCTAAGAAACAAACATGTAATAGAGACTTACAACAGAAGCCATGTCTAGTGCAGCCACCACAAGATGAGATTGTGAATCCCCATGTTATACCCCCCAGAACGGAGGGTTTATATGCCTTAGGGAATTTGCCTATGGGCCAGATTTATGATTGGTATCTGCTTACAATAATATTTATGGTACACAGTAGATAAAGTAGAAATCTTAGAGGCATTTCCAGAAGACAGAGGCTGATGAAACTATTACATAGCCAAACATACACTATGCAGTTAAAGCAGTTGCTCCTTGGTAAGCAGGTCTATGCATATCTGTCCCCAAAGGTCAAGCTGAAAGGCTCAAGAAAGAGGCTCATAAATTTAGTACAGGGGTTAATCAGCAGTCAACATGGCAGATTCACACCCAAGATGAGTCACTTTAGCCTCCATAGCCATACATGAAAAGAAATGTATAGCCTTAAATCCTTGCATGAGAAAAGAAAAAAGATAAAATCAATGAACTAAATGGCCAATTAAAGATGTTAGAAAAAGAAATAGAGAAAGCTCAAAACCTAGAAGAAGAAAATGATAAGGATATGAGCAGAAATTGATGACTTAGAAAATATAAAGAGTAGAAAGGGTCACAAAAGTAAAGTCCAATTTTTTTGAAAACACGATTAATAACATTCACAAACTCTATGAAAATGAACAAGAAAATAATGGAAAGCATCTATCAGCAGCTATAGGAATGAAAATGAGGATAGATAGACCAATACAATAAATAACATAAGAAAAATAGAAGTACATTCTCCAATATAACTAAATTTCAATATTATGTTTACTGAAAAAAAGAGAAAAAATGATCAGTATAGTATAACATATTATTTATGGATCTACGTATATATATAGTAACATTGTAAAGCATAAATGTAAAAAATTAAAACCAAATTCAGTGTAATAATTACCCCCAGAGAAAGCATGGAACGAGATCTGAAAACTTAGTGAAGGAATATCTCTAATCTGGTATGCAGTTATTTTCTCATTCTCTATATTTTTCTATGTGCTTGAATATTTTACAATTTTTTTTTAAAAGACTAATTATTCACAAGGGGATTGACTCAAGGGATAGAGTTGTATATAGAAAAAAGTGTGGCAACAGTAAAAGTTTTGAAATTACTCTGAGCAACTTGAAGGCAGAGACTTGGATTTTTATCTTTGTCAATGTTTAGTAATTTCTTCATTAAACAGATTAGTGAGAGGTGAATATTGCCTGGAATGTGGAGGCCTTTGAGATGCCACACTAAGAAATGTATAGTCAGTTACATAGTTGAGCTCTTTCATGTTTTTAAGCTATTACAACATAGAATTTTGGGTAAATCAATCAGATAATATTGTATATAATAATTTAATAGCCTTAAAGAGCCAAGAGCAGGAGATCAGAGAAAAACCTATTGAAATAGCCTAGGTAAGAGGGAAGATGTGTCTAAATGAGAATAGAAACATTTTATGTTAAATAATAATAATGATAATTATAATTACCTCAAGGGTCATGATAAGGAAAAATGAACAGGCTTTGGCATATGAATCTAAGGAAGATGAAAAGGAGAGTATCAGTAAACTTCTGGTATTCAGGCTTTTCTGCCACTTGTTTAATGTAGAAGACAATATTGTCACCCACAATCGACAATGAGAGCATTTACAGAACCTTAAACAAGATAGCAACCACACATCTTACATCTAGCATTATTTCCATTTAATAACTGCCTTAAGTAGGATTCCCAGGAAACAGACACTGAGATGGAGATTTGCAGGCAGGAAGTTAAAGCCCTTCCAGTCAACACCACTGGAAGAGAAGGAAGTCAGATTGAGCAGAGGAATGGTTGAATAGTTGATATAATCTCAAAAAATAAAAATAAAATTTAACAAAGGCTCTTAACTGATGTCTCAGGCACCTTTAGAGTTAGGATGCCCTTTAGAGTTAATTACCCTGAGGCAAGACGGTTTGACCTCTATCTCCTCCCCCATTAATTAGACACTAGAAATGAGCTGCCACAAGGTAGGGGTATATACCTTTGGACAAGGCAGCTCCCTTCAGTGGAAAGCAATTCCTGATGTGTTGGCTTGCCTGTGAGCAGTCAGTTCCCAACACTTCAGCAGGGGTTATGCTTGCTCCAGACATGAAGAGGGAACCTGAGTGGCACATCACGGTGTCCACCCTAGTCCTTTGCTTATGCCATTTGGATCCACTTACATTATAAAATAAGTTCTGGGCCCAGCTCTTCCAGGATTCTAACTGGTCTATTTTACTGGGAAAATGGACAGAAAAAAGTTTAATGGAACCAACTATAGCCCTCCCATATCCGTAGTAGTAACTCAAGGGTCATTATGATGCTTTTTTAAGTTTCAGGTTATCAAATGTCAACTCAGACCCTGTATTAGCAAGGGTTCTCAGAAAACAAAACCAGCTGACAAGGGGTGTGTGTGTGTGTGTGTGTGTGTGCGCGCGTGTGTGTGTGTGTGTATCTGTGTGTGTTTGCAGTGTTAAAAGAAAAGTTTAGATAAATTTAACAAAGTTTAATTGAACAAAGAACAAATTAGCAAATCAGGCAGCCCTCAAACCAAAATAGGTTCAGGGAGACTTCAGCCTTGTGGTCAAAGATGATTTATGGATAGAAAAAAGGAAAGCGACATACAGAAAATGGCAGTGAAGTACAGAAACAGCCAGATTGGTTACAGCCTGGCATTTGGCTTATTTGAATTTGCTTTGAATTGGCTGCCTTTGATGGACCAAAACTTGGTGATTGGCAGTAGAGTAGGTTACAGCCTGTTTACACATCCAGGTAAGTTACAGTTAACTATGTATGGAGAAACCTTCAGGCCGAATTTAAACTATGTGAGAAAGCAGCTTTTGGCTAAACTTAATTTAACAGCAGTTTGCTGGGAGAATTCCTTTTTGCCTGGTGAAGGTCAGTTCATTCTATTTAGGCTTTCTACTGATTAGATAAGGCCCACCCACATTATGAAGGTAATCTGCTTACTCAGAGTCCAACAACTGAAATGTTAATCCCATACTAAAAAAAAAAAAAAAAAAAAAAAAAAAAAAACTAAACAGAAAAATTCAAAAAAAGGTTTGACCAAGTATCTAGGCACTGTGGCCCCCCCAAATTGACAAATAAATG
>CAUYQU010086876.1:0-52286 GCA_963574635.1 Cheracebus regulus
TTGCATCTGTTTATTTTGTTTAAAGAAGCCAAGTTCAATTTTTGGGTTTGAATTGCTGTGGAACATGGAATTAAAGTGCAGGCTCTGGGTCTTGCTGCCAGCGAGTGACTCTGGCTCCACTATCACTCACTTGTGACCCAGAGAGTGGCAGCTGAGCCTTGTGGCCCCAGTGTTGTCATTGGTCAGATGCTAATGAGGAGAGAAAGCCACAGGGTGGGTGTTCGATCCTAGGCGGAGCTGGTTGGAGTGTGTTCTTAATACGCCAGCCATTGCTGCCACAGTTCCACGCTGACATTAGGGAAGAAGGATGTGGGGACATGTCAGCAGGACAGCGTGCTGGGCAGCAGATGTGGACAGGAGCCCATGGCTGGCAGACACACGGAGGACCAGAGCGAGGATGGTGTCGCAGAGCTGAGGGCCACAGAGAAGGGAGGCACTCGTCTGCAGTGGAGAGGACACACTCAGCTGGCAAGGGCAGGGGCTGAGGCTCTGGGTGTGGCTGTCAGAGGCAGTGGGCAGTGAGCTCTGTAAAGCCGAGACTGCTCGGAGCAGAGGTGCAAGGAGCCTGGTCAGCTTCTGTCCCTGCAGTTGATTCCCCGCTGCCAGAAGTGGCTTCACTTGTGTGGACACCCGCGCTCAGCCTAGGACTAGATGGATTCACAGCCAGATTCCACCAAACATATGAAGAACTAACACCAATCCAAGAAACTGAAGAAGGGGGATTTCTCTCTAACTCATTCTATGAGGCCAGCACTACTCCAGTACCAAACCAAAGACGCAAAAAAACAAAACAAAACAACAAAAACTCCAGATCCATATCCCTGTGAATATAGATGCAAAAATCCTCAACAAAATACTAGAAAATAGAATCCAACAGCACATCAAAAAGATAACGCACCACAATCAGGTGGGATTTATCCCAGGGATGCAAATTAATCAATGTGATGCATCACGTGAACAAAGTTAAGAATTGAAACCATATGACCATCTAAATTGATGCAGAAAAAGCATTCAATTAAATTTAGCCTCCCTTCATGATAAAAATCTTCAACAAATTAGGCATAAAAGAAACATGCCTCAACATAATAAAAGCCTTATAAGACAAATCCACAGCCAACATCATACTTAATGGGGAAAACTTGAAAGTGTTCCCTTTAAGAACTGGTATAAGATATGGATGCCTACTTTCACCACTCTTACTCAACATGGTCCTGAAAGTCCTGGACAGAGCAATCAGGCAAGAGAAAAAGAAATAAAGGGAATGCAAATTGGAGAAGAGGGAGCCAAAACTGTCTCTTTCTATTGGTGAAATGATCTTCTATATAGAAAGCCCTAAAGACTTGTATTAGTCCATTTCACACTGCTGGTAAAGACATGCCCAAGACTGGGTGATTTATAAACAACAACAAAAAAATGTTTGTATGATCCCACAGGATTGGGGAGGCCTCACAATCATGGCAGAAGGCAAAAGGCATATCTTACACGGTGGCAGATGAGAGAATGAGAGCCAGGTGGAAGGGATTTCCCCTAATACAACCATCAGATTTCGAGAGACTTATTCACTACCATGAGAGCAGCATGGCGAAAACTGCCCCATGATTCAATTATTGCCTATCGAGTCCCTCCCACAACATGTGGGAATTATGGGAGCTACAATTCAGGATAAGATTTGGGTGGGGACACAGCTAAACTGAATCAAGACTCCAACAAAAAAACTCTTAGATTTGATAAATGAATTCAGTAACATTTCAGGATATAAAATTAATGTACAGAAATCAATAGCATTCTTTTTTTTTTTTTAATAGCATTCTTATATATCAGTAACAATCTGGCCAAATACCAAATCGGGAAGACAATATCATTTATTATAGCTACAAAAATTACCTAGATATATATTTAACCAAGGAAGTGAAAGATCTCTATAAGGAGAACTACAACACACGGATGAAAGGAATCGTACGACACAAACAAACGGAAAAGTATCCCATGCTCATGGATTGGAAGAATCAATATTGTTAAAAATGATCATACTATTCAAAGCAATCTACAGACCCAACACAATTGCTATCAAATAAAAAAAATCCTAAAATTCACAAGGAACCCAAAAAGAGCCCAATTAGCCAAAGCAATCCAAAGCTAAAAGAACAAAGCCGGAGGCATCACATTAGCTGACTTCAGCTTATACTACAAGGCTACAGTAACCAAAACAGCACGATCCTAGTATAAAAACAGACATATAGATTAATGGAACAGAATGGAGGACTCAGAAGTAAAGACACAAAGTCAGTAAGAATATACACAGAGGAAATGACACCCTTTTCAGTAAACCGTGCTGGGGAAAACTGGATTGGCATGTGCAGAAGAATGAAACTGGACCAATGCCTCTCACTATACAAAAGTTAACTCAAGATGGATTGAAGACCTAAACATAAGACCAAAAACTGAAAATCCTAGAAGAAAACTTAGGAAAAACTCTTCTGGACATTGGCCTAGGCAAAGAATTTATGACCAAGTCCTCAAAAGCAATTGCAACAAAAGCAAAAATAGACAAATGGAACTTAAACTAAAAAGCTTCTGCACAGCAAAAACCAAACAAACAAACAAAACTATCAACAGGGTAAGCAGATAACCTGCCAATGGGAAAATACTTGCTAACTATGCATCTGACAAAGGGTTAATATCCAGAATCTACAAGTAACTCAAACCAGTTAAGCCCATTAAAAAGAGGGCAAAGGATATGAACAGCCATTTTTAAAAAGAAGTCATAAAAGTGGTCAAAAAACATATGAATAAATGCTCAACACCACTAATTATCAGAAAAAGGGAAATTAAAATCACAATATGACACCATCTTCCACCAGTCAGAATGGCTATTATTAAAGTCTAAAAACAGGCGACTTTAGTGAAGACATGGAGAATGGGGAATGCATGTTTGTGGGAATGTAAATCAATGCAATCTTTATGGAAAACAGTATGAAGAGTTCTCAAAGAACAAAAATTGAAACTACTATTTGATTCAGCAACTCCACTACTGGGTATACAGCAAAGGAAAGGAAACAATTTATATGAAAAACAGCTGCAGTTGTATGTTTATCACAATACTACTCACAACAGAAAAGGTAATGGATCAACCTAAGTGTCCATCAGTGGGGGACTGCTTAAGGGAAACGTCGCATATATACACAATGTAATTCCACACATCCATAACAAAGAATGAAATCAAATCTTTTGAGAGACATGGGTGGAAGGCCATTCTTCATCCTGAGTGAAATAACTCAGAAACAAAGTTAAATACCACATGTTCTCATGTGTAAGTGGGAGTTAACAATGTATACATGTGGACATATGGAGTGCAGTAACAGACACTGGACACTCCAAAAGGTGGGAGGGTGGAAGGGGGTGAGGTAGAAAAGTTACTTATTCAGTATAATGTTCAGGTGACGGGTACCCTAAAAGCCCAGATGTCACCACTGTGCAATATATGCATGGAAGAAATCTGCACTTACACCTTTACATCTATAAACACTTTAAAAATCTGTTCTTAAATAACTGCATCTCAGAATAAGATTTTATCTGCATTCCAGAATAAGATTTACCTAGGTGTGGATTTCTTTTCATTTATGCAGCTCGTCATAAATTACTCATCATGTACCTGTGGATTCATGCCTTTTGTCAGTTCTGTGAAGTCCTCCGGAATATTCATAGGAATACAGAAATATCCAACACCAGAGAAGGCAACGATTTTTGACATCTAATCAGAAATATTAGGCAAATAAGTAGGAAAACAGGCGCCATAAGCAGACAACTCAGTCCATGAAAACTGACCCAGAAATGACGACACAAGGGCATTAAAACAACATCAACTCCATTCCACACGCTGTCAAAGCCAGTTTGAGGCACAGAAGATATAAGAGCACTGTGGATCACTGTTCTAGAGGAGAAAGCTACAATTGTATAAAATAAGAGCTGCACTGCATGGGATTAATGGCAGATTGTGAAACCATAGCAATATAAACTACCCAAAATGAAACCAAAAGAAAAGAGGATTTAAAAATAAGCCACATTATCTGTGATCTGTGAGACAACTTCAAGTGGCTTCATGTATGTTTAACTGAAGTCCTTGAAGGAGAGAAGAAAACGTGAGGAATGAGGGTAGTACCATTAAAAAGAGGTTTGGAAAAATAATGACAATCTTTTTTTCCAAATTTGATGTAAACTATAAATCTACAGATGCAAGAAGTTCAATGCACCTCGAGCCCAAGGGCCATTGAAGAAAATTATATCGTGGCTCATTATAATCAAATTGCTCAATCCCAGTGATAAATAGAAATTTTAAAAGCAGACAGGGAAAACTGTCCAAGTATGTGAAGGGGAACACTGGTGCATACCACAGAAGTTGTTTGAGTAGCTTAGTCCCATCCCCTTGGTGATGAGTGAGTTATTGCTCTGGTAGTTCAGTCGCAATCTGGTCATGTAAAAATGTGTGGCATCCCTCAACCCCGCCACTCCCTCTTGCTCTTGCCCTCACCACATGATGTGCTAGCTCCCACCCCACTTCTGCCATGATGGGAGCTTCCTGAGACCACGCCACAAGCCAAGCAGATGCCAGCACCATGCTTCTTGTGCAGGCTGCAGAACTGTGAACCAGTTAAACCTATTGTTTTAAAATAAATTACCCAGCTTCAGGTATTTCTTTACAGAAACACAAAAGAGCCCAATGCACTTAATAACTTACAGATATATTTAGAAAACTATAATCATCTTTTAAAATATAGCTACTAAATAGGCAAAAATGCAGAATTCATTAAATAATGGAAAACGCCTGCAGTTGTTCTTGACTCTTTTGTCTACTAAGATACGACGTCAGGGCCAGGCTAAAGAACTCTTAATCCAGGTCCGGGGTTTCCCAGTACTGTGCTCCTACGGAGTGGGCTCTCTCTCCTGGCACTACTCCTGTGTGTGCGAGGACGAGAAGAGGGACCCACTGAGGCATTCTGGGGCTTTGAGCAGATGCTCTTGCACACAGAAACAGGGTGGGCTCCTCCCCTTCAGACCTGGGTATTCCTTGGCCAGGGGTAGGGTGCCAGCTCTTGGCTGGACATCACCATGGTCCACAGTGATGGCCTTTACTGGGTTAAGGTGCTGGCTCTCAGTTGGACATTATTATCAGCATTTGGGATGGCCTCCACTGGGGTTAAGGCAGCGGCTTCCGGCTGGACAGCCTCCCCTGAGAGGCCGATGAGCTCCACGCTGTGGGCGAGGATGGGAGGCTCAGTCATCAGGTATCTTTTAAGCAGCAAGAGGGCCTGTGGCTGGCTGGCTGGCTGGCCCGCATAGCTAAACAGGTGGCTGCCTCCTCTGCAGTTCCTGGCAGACTATCATCCTGGAAATGCAACACCTCCTGCAAGGCCTGTTCTTTGTTTGTGCCGATGATAATGGCAGAGATGGATGCTGGGATCAGGGGGTCCTGGTTCCTTCGAAGGACATCCGGGGGTCTCTGAGACGATGGGTTTTGGCGGCTGGACTGCAGTATGTATAAAAGCAGAAGGCTTTACAAGGTAGACTCCCCAGGCAGGACCTTGATGGACGGTAGGGTTCCAGGGAAGAGGACCTGGACCACAGGGGCACCTCATCTCCTGCAGAACAAAACAAAGTCACTCTTGGAGCAGCCACCAGGGAGGGAGCTCAGCTCTACATGTGACGGAAATCCACCAGTGGCTTTTACTCCACTCTCTTCCCTGGAGAGGCACGGCTGGTTTCTGGGAGGATCACCTTGGCTTAGACACAGGGCCCACCCCCAGCTGGGTCTAGTGAGTCCTCCTGAGCAAGGCTCCAGCACTCTCCATCCTTCCAGAAAGCTTAGAGATTAGTGCATCACTGACATAGGCAATTTTCTATTATTCTTCTTGGGAAATAGATCCTGCTTGCAGAAGCGTGGAGAGAACACTTACGTACACCTTTTTAAATAACAAAAGAGTGGAAGCCCATATAATAACTCCCTGGCCGCCTTCTCATCCCTCTGCTCCTCCCCCAGGTAGTCACATCACTTCCTCCATCCTCACCTCTGTAGCTGCAAGATGCACATGTGGGAAACAGGCCCTCACTTTATACAAATGTCCACTTATGCATGACACGATCCTCTAAACAATAGGTAATGTTTTATTCTGCCAATTTTTTCACTTTATACAGATAAAATTAGACTACTCTTTCTTGCTTATTGTGCTCCATGCGATGTTGTGTTAGTGACATGTCAAGCTACAGTTCACTCATTTTAACATGATGTAGTATTTCATTGTATGACTGTATTATGGTTTCTTGTCCAGACCTCTGTGATGGGCATTTTAATTGTGGGACTGTCATGAACAATCTTCATGTCTCTTGGTGTGCTTGGGCAAGAACCTAAGACGTACAACTAGGTTGGAACTGATGAGCCCAGGTGGACTCACCTTAGCTAGATGAGGTCATGCCAACATGCTTCCACGGTGGCTGTATCCAGTCAAAACCCCTAGCAGCAAGAAAGCATTGCCGGTGCTCCCAGCCTTGCCAGGATGTGGTATTGTTAAGATCTGTATTATTGCTCATGTGATGGGTATATAATGCTATCACATTTAGTTTTAGGTTGCAGTTCCCTGATTACTAACACAGTGAAGCACATTTCTTATGTTTACCAGTCTTTTGGGTTTCCTCTTTTGTGAAGTGCCCATTCAATCATTTTTCTGTTTTATTCTTACTGAGTCATAATTCTTTGTATATAATTCTAGATTAATAGTTCTTTGTCAGTTATGAGTTGCATATATTTTTCCAATACTTGATGTACTTCAACTTTTTAATAATATAATTTGATAGCCAGGCATTCTTAATTTTAGTACAGTCTAATTTATGCATATTTTCTTTTATAGCTAGTTTAAATAACTTAACAAATCCTTATATACCATGAGAACATAAAGCTATTATCCAATATTATATTCTATACGTTTTTATAGTTTTTCCTTATGTTTATTTCTTTAGTCCAAGTGGAACTGATTTTTGGAAATAGTACAAGGTAGGGGTTTGATTTCACTCATGTTTCTCTCACATGAGTAAAATTTAATTTTAGTCTCAAGTAAACTGCTCCAGCAGCAATTAGTCAAAATCTCTCCATCCCAACTCATCTAGCAAAAATTAAATATCCGTATGATCATGGGTTTTCTCTTGGTATCTCTAATCCATCTCAATGATCTCTATTACTACACATATATCACACAGTCTTTAATAAAGGTTCATAGGAGGTGTTGCTATCTGGTAAGGCAAGTCTTCCTACATAGCCTTTTTTCTTTAAGAATATCCTGGTTATTCTTGACCTTTTGAAATTCAGTATCCATTTTAGAATCAGCTTTTCAAGTTATACACATAAATACACAAACACACATATACACAAACACAAAATCTATTGGGATTTTTATTGAGATTATATTGACTCTCTTTGGGAAAGTGTTATCTTTACTATATCTCTTACAGTCCATGAACATTGTATATCTCTTCATTTATTTAGGTCTTTCTAAGATGTCTCTAAGTTCTATAATATTTTTCCACAAAGTCTTGCACATCCTTCACTAGGTTTATGTCTAAGAAACTCATTTTTAAAATGCTAATGTAAATGGCATATTCTTCATTTTCTAACATTTCTTACTGATATGCAGAAATGTCCATTTTATCCTTATTCTTAAAAGATACATTATCTAGGTATAGGATCATAGATTTACACCCCCACCTCCATCATATTAAAGGTATGATTCAACTTTGATCTGGCTTCCATTCGTATAAAGCTTAATCAATATTTTTGAAAGATAATCTTTCTTTCACTAAATATTTTAAACAATATTTTGTCTAAGGCATTTATCAATTGAATTATGTCATGTCTAGGATTTTATTTACTCTTCTTGGATTCACATAAACTTTTAGAATATGATATTAGATGATAGCTTTATGATCTCATGATATATAAGGGTTTGTAAAGTTATTTAAAAGGCACTAGTCATAAAAGAAGATATGCATAGACTTCACCAAAATTAAGAATGCCTGGCTATCAAACAATACTATTAAAAAGTTAAGTTACACCAAATATTGGAAAAATATTTGCAACTCATGCCTGACAAAAACTGATTTATGAATCTGTGAGTTGGTTTCTTCCAACAATCTTGGCAAATTCTCAGCTAAATCTCCTTAAATCCTACCTCTTCCCAATTTTCTCTCTTTTCCATTTCTGGGACTCTAATTAAACATAACATAGCCTCCAAACTGTATTCTCATTAATTTTTTTTTCACCTTTTACATTTCTGTCACTTTGTATCTATTTCAGTAATTTGGTCAGCTCTAGATTCTAGTTCTCTAATTCACTTTTCAATTGTGTCTAATTTGTTGTTAAATCCATCCACCAACTTTCTGTAAAAAATCAGTGATATTTCTCATTTCTATAGCTGTAAGTTTTATTTGGTATTTTCCTCAATCTGCTTGGTAATTTAAAAAATAGTTTTCTGTTCTCTTCAGATATTTTTGACTTTGCGTTTTATTTCTTGATGTTTTGGTCTGTTAAATTCAACAACTGAGGTATTTGTGTGTCAGTTTCTGCTATGGTTTCTGTTGTTTCTGACCCATAGTGTTGTGTTTTCACGTGTGGTGAGTTATTTTTCATTTAGAATTGCTCATTTGCTCTGAGTTTTATTTGTGAGAAGTCTTTGAGACTTAGGATGAAGGTCTGTTACTCAGAAGGAATTATGCTGGGCACCTGGGAATGATCAGTTCAGAATCATTCTATATTAAATTCTCAGCTTGGGGATTTCTGGTCACCCACCTCGCACAAAGTTAGGGACAACCTGTTGCTCCAAATACTCAGCAGTGATTTTTCTTTTTTTCTTTCAGCTCTAGGGCTTGAGATGACTGATCACTCCTGATTCCTTTGCAAGTGGCTGAGTTGCTTCTAGTTTGCAACTACAATGAGGGTACAACCATCTGGAGGGGTTCCAATTTTAAGAGATTACTGATTGGCATGCCAGTGTGGCTGTGCTCTCAGCTGGATCTTCTCTTTGTACCTCTTGTAAAGCTGAAAATGAAGTTCGCCAGCTTTTCCACAAATGCTCTCAGGGCAAAGGCCAGCTGCACTCCCCTCTGGATTCTTCTTTGGGTTCTTCTGTGCCTTCAACCCTGGCCTGAGAATTCCTTATGTCCTGTCAGAATTTCAGGTGCTGTTCTGTAGACATTCTACATGAGCTCAGGTTGTAGCTTCTTAAGTAATTCTTAATGCCTTTAAGATTTTACTTACACTCGCACTCACATGGGCACAGACAGGCACACGCATGTGTGCATACACACACACACACCCCCTAAGTTGCTCACTGTTCAGAGCACTGTCTGATCCTAGTAAGTGACTTGCCACAGGACCAGAACCTCCAGCTTCCTTTCACTACCTTCTTCCTTTTCCCCTCCCTTCTCCCTTCATGTCATTGGTCTGTATTCTATGATCTGTAATATCTACTTTCAGTCCTTCCTGGGATTATGTAAAAATCAAACAACTCTCTTAGCCACCATCTCCTTTTCTAGGGATAGCAGTGCCTGATTCCTCCACCACAGGCATTTTGAGAAGAGTAAGGTATACCGGAGAAGTGTTTCATGTGTTCTACAGTCATTCACAACCGTTAAGACGTTATCATAGCAAATACTTGTTTAAAAGCTTAGAGGTGAATATTTTTTTTTGAATGAAGCTAAATAATGTCAAAAGCATCCAGGGAAGACGAGATGCTTTTGGAATGATTTAGCCTCATTCAAAAAAACATGCAGATGATAAAGAACATGCATACAATAAAGAATGTGACCTGAAATTTTCTGTGACTTCAGCGGACAGTGTGTGGTTGGCTGAGGCTGAGCTTCTATAAAACACATTGAACCATCAATCACTAATCAAGCTCTGCCATGGGAAGTCAGTCTTTGGTAAGGTTCAGACATCTGACCCTTCTAAACCTTATGCTGAAATGGCATCTCCAGTGTTGGAGATGGGGCCTCCTAGGAGGTGTTTGTGTGATGGAGGTGGATCCCCCATGAGTAAATTAACACCGTTCGTGCGCTAATAGTTCTTGCTCTAACCAACCCATAAGACCTTGTTGTTGAAGAGTCTGGAGCCTCCTCCACCCCTCATCTCCTCTCTCTGCACATGACTCTGCACGTCAGCTCCCTTCACCTTCTGCTATTAAGCCTGAGACCCTTAGCAGATGCAAAGCGCAATCTTGAACTTTTCAGCCATCAGAATCATAAGCCAAACACACTTTTTTCTTTATAAGTTACCTAGGCTTAAGTGTTCTTTTACACTAAGAACGCTTTGTCCTAAGACACCCTGCATGTCCATCACTGTTAGCCACCGTTGCTCACAGCGGGGAGTCCGCAGCTCCACGTGACGCTCACATGCAAGGATGTCCACAGCAGCTGTCTGTTGTTCGCAGATGATTTGCAAGTGGATGCTTCGGCCACGTGTCTGGCTCCACTCCCTGGGCTCTGCGTCTCCTCAGCCATTTCACTGTTGCATACAGAGGGAATGGTGGGAGGAGCACGTCAAATCAGGTACCGTTCTGGAGACGTTCTACATGAGCTCAGGTCGTAGCTTCTTAAGTTTGTCCTTCATATCACTGGGACAATTTTTTATGGCACCAATTTACTTCTTTCCTTGAAAGACTTCAATTTTGCAATTTCATGGTCAGTTTCTTGCAACTTTCCATATCTCAATGATCTCCGCTTTAATCTCAGTGGATCTGTCTTCTCATCTCAGGTTGTCTCCATTGACAATTTTGGCTCCTTGCCTCATTGAAATCCTGTGTTCTGCATCTCAAATACTTTTTCTAGAGAACAATTTCCACAGGTCTGCTGTCTCTCTGGGCTTTGACGGTGACGTCTATTCCCAGTTCTGCAGAATCTGCACAGGATATACATACAGCCATCCGTCCTGCCCTCTTACCCTCTAGGGTGCTGGTCAAGGTGGCGCTGCTGGGAGACTGTGACCTGCCTCCGGGCTCGAGGGCACCCAGCAGCTGTGGGAAGCTGCCTGCAGCACAGGGACTCTGAGGGTACCAGGGCTCTGGATTTTTTGCCTGACCACAGGGCTTCCCTTGTATGGGTCATGCCTTTCAGGGTACAGTGCACCGTATACCCTTTTCCTGTCCTGTCCAGCTGGTTTTTGGGAGGTGCCTCTCTGAAGCCTTATGAGAGCTGAGGTCTTCTTTTCAGGTCCAGTCACGTCTCATGCTTCTTAGTGGAGAAGAGATACTAGTGGAGGGATGAAGAGCATGTCCCTCTGCTGTCAAATACGCAGACTTCCTGTTTTGATGGCAGAGCATGGCTGGATGGTTTGCCAACTCAAGTGTGTGTCTGTGTGTGTGATAGCAAATTCCTTCAGCCTTCTAGGGAGTAAACGTACCCCCTGATTCTGGAAGCAAATGATCATTTGTTTCCCAGTTAAATTTCACTGCATTCTATAGATCGTCCTAAATGTTTGAGCAGAAAGCTAGGATAGGTAGGGTCAGAGGCTTCTAATCAAAAACCATCTTAAAATGGCAGGTGTTCATTATTAAAAGGTCTTAGATCAGTACAGTTGGGTAAAAATAATTCTTAGTTTAGATTTAAAGGCAAGTATGAAAATGAGCGGTCTACACCTATACATTGTTTACGGCCTAGAAAATAAAGATGAATTTATCGTTTCATAGCTTGTCTGCAACACACTACTTCTAAAGACGGACACAGGGCCCACATTCTAGGGTGTTCCAAGGTCACTGCCAACATGAAGAGACAAGCACACGAGCATCCTGGCCCTCGAGTTTGCACTGGTGATCTTTCTGAAGATACTTCACGCTCTAGAGAAGCAAACTTGGGCAGATTTCAACGTGACCCGTACTGCAATATGTCTCACCTGAATCTCAGCCTTGATTTTCAGCACAGCCTGTGTTCGCAGGCTGGCTTGGTTCTCGTTGCAGTGTCTCTGCAATATTCGGAAAGAGAAGCAACAGAGGACATATGATGTAATATTTGTTACACGGCCAAAGTGGACCAAATGTGTAAACAAGAGTACACTTCAGAGATTAGCTTGTGATGTGGGCAATCACTTCACCTCTCTGAGTTTCAGAACCTTCATTTTTGTGAAGACAGTAATATGACTGCACTGCTGAAAGAATGTTGCTGTTTTCTGCTACATGTGTACCGATACAGAGACAAACTGTGCTTTCCCTGATAAATAAGAGGGTCTGGTGGTTGCCAAGGAGGCTAGCTTGGATTTCCAGCATGAAAAGGAGGGAAATGTGGGGCACACAAGAGGTCAGCCCACATCTGCTACCTTCTTCTCACACTTTTGCTTGACTGTGGTGAGTTCTGGCTACCAGGGAGCCTTCAGTGTTTTTATACCCACATCTTGAGTACAGGTGTTTTGTTCTTTGCCCTGATGCTACACTCCCAGCCAACCAATGACTTTATTGTTTATGCGTGCTGGCCAGCTGGCAGGAGAGGTGACCCCGTTGCTGCCCGGACTTTCCAAAGGGTTGGGGATTGGGCTCATCTTAACTTGCAGTGCTGAATGCATCAGGAATTAGAGACGAGAAATGTGCAAAATTTTTCTTTGAAAGTTTTTGAAAGACCCACAAGCAAAAACATCACTAGAAGGCTTCTAAATCAAAACAGCATATCTCTCACATGCTATAGTCTCCCTTCTCTGATCCAATCCTTAAAAATTATAATCAGGATATAAACAGATCCATAAATGAGTAAAGACAGGACATCAAAGGAAAACCTTTGTTGGATCAGAAACGATGACTCCTGGAAGGAAAGAACGCACATGGGAGCCGACGCAGAAGGCCATGGTCAGCAGTGTGCTGCGGAACCTGGGAGAGGCCCCCAGGAATCGCCACTGAGGGGCAGGGATGCTCCGTGGGGCAGGGCTCCTGATGGGTTGATTAGCTGGGGGACTTGCCGGCTGAGCAGCCAGGCAGTGCCTGCTGCTTCACAGCTTCCCAAACCACAGGCAACAACGGGGTGTCTGCCTTCACATTACGGCAGTGGGAGCAGTGGTCTTCGTAGACACAGAGAAGTGCGAGGAGAAAATGGACAGAAGGAAGTGACGGGAATCAGGAAGCAAAGGAGAGCCGAGGTGTCACCGAACTAACCCCAAAATGACTGAGAACAAGGAGAAAGTAAAATGCTAATTTGAAATGAAAATAAAAACACGACAAAGTCTGACAGGCGAAATGGTGGAGGCCCGTAAAACAGAGGCTGGTATGGGAAGAACGCACATGACAGCTGTGTTGTGTGTTCAAGTATGTACATAAAAATGCAGAGGGCGTTTACCTAAGGACAAAATGATATCGTAGAAAGCTACAGAGGCTGCTCCTTCCACTGGAGAGCCATTCAGCTACAAAGAGTAACTGCAATAAATTATTTTGAAACTCTGGAACCTGGTCAGACATGTATGGGAGAATGCTTGAGGAAGGGAGGAGCTGCTGGTCTTCTGTGAGTGGTGTACGTGAGCCAGCTACCACCTCCATTTCTCAGTCCTGCTGTGGCTGTAAGGTTAGCGACCCATATTCCTGGAGCGGCTGGCTGATGTCAGAGTGAGCAGCAGGAACCTTGTCCTCAAAAAATGTGAGGTGCTGCATTTTGGCTAGTCGGGTGGGGCCCTGAGGGTCGGCACAGAGCCTTGCCTTGGTTTGACCCACTTGCTGGCAGTGGCTTCCTGCAGCAGCAACTATTGGAAGATTCTAAAACACAGACCTTCCCCCTTGTTTGTAGCTAGATATTTGAGGAGATCTTTGTTAGTTCACTAAGTGGTCATAGAGATAAAGGAAGAGCAACTTCAGTGACAAGAAATACACATTTTGCAAAAGTAGTTTGAAAAGGTCACAAACCGATGGTTCCAGCCTGTAACAAGAGAAAATCCACAGTCCCGGAGGGGGAGAAGCCCTTGATTTTGAGAGTTACCATATTATGATGCTCAGAATATCCAGTGTTTAACAAAAAATTATAGAACATATAAAGAAATGGAATAATATGGCCCATTCACATGAGAAAAGACTTGGCATAAACTATGTCTGCAAAAGCTCAGACATTTGAATTACTTGTAAAAGACATCAAATCAGCTGCTTTAAATATGCTCAGTGAACTAAAGGAAGTCACTGACAAATAACTAAATAAAAGAAGAAAATGACATGAGCATATTAGATTATCAATGGATATAGAAATTATGTATTTCTATATCATATGCAACATAGAAGTCTCCAAAGGAGAAGAGAAAAGGAAAGAGGCAGAAAAAATCCAGTGGTCCCCATTATCAGCAGTTTTGCTTTCTGTATTTTCAGTTACCTCTGGGCAACCAAGGTCCAATAATATTAAATGGAAAATTCCAGAAATAAGCGATTGATAAGTTTTAAACTGTGTGTGGTTCTGAGTAGCAGAATGAAATGTCATTCTGTCCTGCTCTGTGCACCCAGGACATGAATCATCCCTTTGTCCAGCATATCCATGCTGTATACACTATCTGCCCATTAACATACAGGAAAAAAACACAGTGTATGCAGGGCTTCGCACTATCTCCGGTTTCAGGTACTTACTGGGAGTCTTGAAACTTATCCCCATAGATAATGGGGGAGCAGGAGACTACTGTATTTAAAGAAATAATGACTGAAAACTTTCTAAATCTGATCAAATAAATGAATCTACACATCCAAGGGACTCAATGAATTCCAAGCAGGATAAACTCCAAAAGATCAATACCAAGACACATTACAGTCAGATTGTCAAGGCATAGACAACAAGAGAATTTCGAAGGCAGGTGGAGAAAAGTGACTAATCACAATCAAGGGATACTTAATAAAATGAACAGCTGGTTTCTCATAGAAACTATGAAGGCTAAAAGGCAGTGGGATATTTAAATCCCTGAAAGGAGGAAAGTACCTATCAACCAAGAATTCTATATGTGACAAAATTATTCTTCAAGAACGAAGCAAAAACTAAGACATTCTCAGACACATAAAAGTGAAGGGAATTTATGACTGATAGACCTGCCCTGAAAGAAATGCTAAAAGAATTATTCAATCTTACATGAAGAGACACTAGACAGTAACTCAAAACCATACAGTGTTTTTGGTGGAACGATTGCTGGAGCCCCGGAGTAGGAGGTTGCAGTGATCTGTGGTTGTGTACTCCAGCCTGGGCAACACAGTGAGTCCTGTCTCAAAAAAATCTGTTGGTATTCAAACTAGGGTGTTATAAGTTTAAGACATTAATTATTATCCCCAACATAACCACTAGGAAGAGACCTAGAAAGTGAACAAAAAAGGAAAGGACAAAGGGACCAAAATGGAACTTCAAACATTCAACTAAGGATTTTAAAAATGGGCAGGAATTGAGAAATAAAAAATATGTAAGATATACAGAAGGCAAAAAGGTAAATAGCAGAAGTGAATCCTTTCTTATCAGTAATTACTTTAAACATATATGGATCAAACCTTTTATTAAGAGTCAGAGATTGGCAGATTGGATTTTTAAAAAGCTGAAGTTCCTGTGGACAAAGATGCTGAGTTAAAGGAGGTTGTCTTCCCAAACAACTGGGAGAAACTCCAGGACACCAAGATGTGGTGGGTCGCAGGGGCAAGGGTGAGGAGTGAGAATGGGAGTGGGACGGAGGTTAAGCACAAGGGTGGTAGCTAAGTGTCCATGTGTGGAACATGTCGCTGACTCCACAGAGCAAGCAGCCAGCCTCTGACACCCCACAGCAGACAAGGAGGTCTGACATCAGGACACCAGGGTGTGGCAGGTGGGAGAATGGAGGGAGCTCTGGACAGGAAAGAGCGGGGCTAGTGACCATAACACTGAATAACTGGAACCTTTCTTGGGAAAGAGGAGGGAGTACTTACTTTTTAGAACTTATGAAGCTATGGGAAGTAAGATGATAAGAAATTAGTGCAGGGATAGACAAACTGACCAGTGGAACTGACAGCCCAGAAACGCACTCACATATGTGCATGAATGGAGCTCTGGTACAGGACAGAGGTAGCTTTTCATGCTAGTAAGGAGAGGACCTGCTCAATGAATGGAGCTGGAAACAACAGGAATCCATAGAGAAAAGAATGAAGTTAGATCTCTACCTCACACCATACACTCAAATCAACCAAAGGCAAAGACTTGGCCCACAAAATCAAAAACTTAAAACTCTTAGTAGAAATAATAAATGGCTATCTTTTGGATATTTTGGTGGAAAGATTCATTAACCAAGACCAAAAAGCATTCTTATACAATATGTATAAATGTGACTATACTGTAATGCATGTTCTGTTTATAGAATGGTATGTTAAATTAAACATGAGTTAGGCTGCCCATAGACTCTATCTGTAATTCACCCAACTGACAAAAGTTTTTTATGAAAAATATATATACTCATATAAATCAATAAGGAAAGCACAAAGAGTCCAGTGGATAAATGGACTAGGAACATGAGCAAGTGCTTCATAGAGAGAAAACGTGTGTGGCTCATGTGTGTTCAGCTTTATTCACAATGAGGGAAATATATGAAGAGAAAAAGCGTGTGGCTCATGTGTATTCAGCTTTATTCACAACGAGGGAAATGCTGAAGTAAGCCAGAATAAGCTGCCAGGTCACACTACCCAACAGTCAACTCCAAGTGCTGGAGAAGACATGAAGCGATAGGACTTCTTGTACCTCGCTATGAGAGTGTAACATGTGCAACACCTTTAGAAAACAGTGGCCTTATCTCTGCAAGCTGGACATTCATATACTAGCAATTGCACCCCTAGGAATAGCCCCAGGAGAAATGCTTGCACCTATACAACAGGAGAGCTGTCAAGATTGGGCAGCACAGCTGTGTAGCAAAAAAATGGGAAACCGTCTCAATGTTCAACCACGGCAGAGCGGGTAATTAAGTGTGGCGTGGTGTGGAACAGCCACAGAAGCAAACGCAAACAGACTACAGCGACACATGGTACGGACAGACCTTGGCAATTTAGTATTAAGCGAAAAAGATGATTCCCCAAAGATGCCAGATATTACACATACACAATGATCTTTCTGTAAAAAAAGAAAAACTAACCAATGCATTGCATGTATGGACTTTTTAGGAATACACATCTGTATCTACATAGATATCTAAGGAGCAAAATTTGAAAGAAAGCTAAAGAATGAAGAACACGAGCAGGTGCAAGGACTTGGACTGGGGCCTGTAAGAGACGAAGGCCATGTCAGACTCTGCTTTTGTTCTCGGTACTTCTTCCATCATCATAAATAACAACATATGGAGTCGATGGAGAAAGCAGGTCTCTCATGGATCAACGACGAATCTGTGCTCCCAACCCAGGGTTTGGGATTAGTGTGATTCTGGGCCCCTGAGGCCCAGAACACGGGGAAAGAGGCAACCACCAGTCACTGGGCCTCCCTGAGCCAGACCCGGGTGGTGGCATTCACAGCTCCAGCAGCGTACACACAATCTTCCTGGGAAGAGATGTTAATATCCCGTTTCCTTATGCGGAATAGGGACTCAGGTCTAAAAACTTACTTGAGTTTATAGAACCAGCAGCATCTCCACACTAGCCCAGAACCCGGGTCTGTCTGACGCCCAAGTCCAAATGCAGGTTATGGTGCCCGTTAGTTTCTAATCACTCTGCTAAGAGCTGTGGGCTTTGGATTCCTGTGAAGAGTGAGAGAGGCCTGGGATGCCTCTGGGAGATATCAGAGCAGCAGATCAGACAGGTCCTGGACTGAGTCTGCAGCTAGAGCAGCTCACAGGCTTGGTCTGCAGTGCAGGCCAGTTCCTATCAGACTCTCAGTGACTGTGGCCACTGGGGTCAAGGGCCGGGGTGTGACCTTCCATGGCCAGTGGGGCTCTCCCAAGTGGAGCAAAAGACAAAGCCTAGATCTTCAGGTGAGTCCTTCTGAATCTCTGGTGCCACAGAAGGAAAACTGGGCACTGCTGCCCAGTGAGGACAGGAGGGGGTCAAGCTGTGCAGCCCCCGTCTTGCTGCACAGCCTCTTGGGAGGGAGCACCCAGGACACCTGCCAGGACCTGCACCCTTAGCCTTATGCCCTTTGCTGGGCGTATGTGTGCTCGGCTCTCGGTGCAGAGCGGCCCTCTGGTAGCTGCACCTTTCCTCCTCCCCTCCCCGAGCTCCTCTCTGCCCGAGCTGCCCTCTGGGTGTGGTCCCGACCTGCCCACACGTCTGTGCTGTGTCCTCAGTGCTCCCTGCCGAGCCTCAGCTGCAGGCTCCCTCACTCAGTTCCCCTTGGACATCTGCATGTGTCCCCAACACACTCACATGCTCCGTCTTTTACCATCAGTTACACACACACACACACACACACACACACACACACACACACACACCATCGTTAATCCCCACCTGTCTCCTACATGCACAGTTTTCCCAACATTTTCTTAAAATTTCAAACATAAGACTGGAAAGGGCTTTACAGAGAAAAAAACAAACCCTAAATCCAGCACCTACACGCTGCCAGGGCTACCGTCCGTCCCACGCCCCATCACAGGACTGTCCCCCCATTGCTCTGCAGTCGGCTGCACTGCAGACATCCGCACACCTCGCCGAGACACACACAGCACTTCTGCCACAGCAGCACCTGATAATTTGTGTTCTGTCTGCTTCTGTTTCTCTCTCTCTCTCTCTCTCTCACACACACACACATGCACGCACGTGCGCTTCACAGTTGGAAATATTTTCAGTCCCTGACTTTTCTTGTATTCCACACCCACCTTTGTTGCTGGTGGCACAGCAGCGCCCTTCAGGGTCCTTCCCTTAGACGCAGCGTCTGTGTCCCCCAGATTCACATGCTCCAGTCCTAACCCCAGGGTGGCGTGTCCTAAAGTGGAGCCTTTGGTGTCAGCTCCTGAGCGTGGGGTCCCGATGGCAGGATCTGTGACCGCCTCCATGAGAACAGGCATGAGAGTCTGCTCTCACTCTCGACTCCCTGCCCTGTGAGGACAACCAGAGGAGGCCGTCCAGGAACCAGGAAGTGGCCCTCACCAGACACCGGGTCTGCCGGCGCCTTGACCTTGGACCTCCCAGGCTCTGGAATGGTGAGAATAAATATCTGTGGCCTAAGTCCTGGAGTTGAGGTTTTTTGTTTGTTTGTTTGTTTTTTTGTCTGTAAAGCCCTTTCCAGTCTTGTTTATGTTTGAAATTTTAAAAAAATGTTGGGAAAACTGTGCACGTAGGAGACAGGTGGGGATTAAAGATGGTGTGTGTGTGTGTGTGTGTGTGTGTGTGTGTGTGTGTAACTGATGGTCAACACGGAGCCTAAGTGTGTGGTATTTCTGTTGAAGCTGAACAGACTAAAATACCTATGTGTGCTCACAATTAGTCAAATGAGCAACCGGGAACACTGCTGTAACCCCCACTGTGGAGGAAGACTGGTGCTCCCTGGAGGGAAGAGGCCAGCGGCTTCGGGCACACCCCAGGCGACCAGGTCCTTTCCAGATGCCAACAGCGGCGGGGCTCAGGCTCAAGCCCTGGGAGGGAGACAGCACTGATCCTCTCTGCTGGAAGCGCAGGAGGAAGCAAAGACACAAGCCGGCAAAGCGGGCTCTCCCTTTGGGAAGGAGCTCACAACAGGCCACTGAGGGCTGCAAAGTGCTGGACAAGCACCATTACTGTGGTTTCCGCTTTTTGGCAGGAGCCCAGGAACGCAGCTCCTGGGAGGCTGTGTGAGTGCTCAGAAGTGTGGTACACAACAGACACCACGTGGCAGGCCACGCACATCGGGATCAACAAGATGGAAATAAACGTGTAGAAACAGAAGTGAGTCCGGTGCTTATGGGGAGCACTAGAAAAGGGGGCTTTGAATTAGACGGGGAAGGGTGTATTATTTCATAAATGAGGCGGTGACCATTAGTTAAGTCTTTGAGATAAAGTAACGTTAGCTCTCTCCCTGTATGCAAAAGTAAGTTCAAGATGGCTTAAAAATCAAAATATAAGGAAAACCGAAAGATAAAAATTATGAAAACATCAACAAAGAGTTTTGATGATTTTTGTATAACCCTGGAGTGAAAAGACTTTTTAAAGCAAGACAGGGACATGTGACAACTTTGACTGCAGAAAAATTTATGACCTTCACATTGCAAAAGACATGACGAACACACATTTTTAAAAGACAGACTGAAATAAGTATGTTTGAGACACACAGATCAGAGAATTATTATCCCTAATGGGCAAAGGCCGCTTAATATTGATAATCAAACAACACCATTTAAAAGTGCACAAAATTTGAAAAGCTAATTCACACAAGAAGAACTGTGAAATGGTAAAAAATGACATTATGTCCAGTCTCATTAGTAATAAGGAAAATGGACATTGAAACAATTAAATGTGTTATTTGGATAAAACTAAAAATACCTTGTTAGTATGTGGTGCTGAAAAGAGTGAGGAAATTGAAGGAAATTTGCACTGTTCAAACCTTTTGGTAAAGTAAGCAAAAAGAAACTATGAAGACTTAAAACGCAAATGCCCTTTGACTTTCAAGTGTTGTACAGAAACAGAACAATATTGTCAGTACCTGACAACACTGGCACAAAGGCACTTCTTGTAATTTTGTTTGCAAACCTAAACTTGGTCATAAACTTAATATCCCTTAGTGAACAATGGCTGAGCCATGGTATATGCACATCCTGGAAGAGGATGAAGCTCCTGACGAGAAGAAAGCGCATCTGTATGAAGCGTCGTGAGCGTAATCCCTGCCACACTGTGGAAGAAACCAAAAAGGAAGCCGCAGGATCATTCATCTGGTACACGTTAACCTCTCAGTGTGGGTGAATGTAATGGTGTATGCATAGTTTTTGCAATTTTGCAAAACTGCAAAACGTGTATTCACCCTCTATTATTAAAGTGGCATTTTGAGGTGGTATTCAGAAACGGAGCTGCAGAATATTTTTAACTTATGTACTATTATATTGAAACTGACACAACAAGCATGTGATAAGGTTGTAAGTTCTAAGCGTAAGTTAGGTATCAAATTCTCCTCCATCTAAACATGGTTCCATGGCCAGACACAGCGGCTCATGTCCGCAGTCTCAGCACTTTAGGAGGCTGAGGCGGGCAAATTGCTTGAGCCTAGGAGTTCGAGACCAGCCTGGGCAACATGGTGAAACCCCAACATGGTGGCATGAGCCTGTGGTCCCAGCTACTTGGGAGGCTGAGGTGGGAGGATTGCTAGAACCCAAGTGGCGAAGGTTGTAGTGGGTCGAGATCATGCCACTGCACTGCAGCCTGGATGATAGAGTAAGATTCTGTAAATCTAGAGTAAAATATAAAAATAAATAAATAAATGTTGCTCCCTGATCCAGGGCAGCTGGGTTGAGAGGATGAAGCCAACTGGGTGCACTGATCTGTGAGGGGGAGACCTGGGAGCCATGTGGTGCCCTCAGCAGTCTGGGGTCCCAGGGGCCTCTAGAGGAACCCCAGGCACCTCTGAGCCACAGGGTGTGGGGGCTCCTTCTCTCCAGCACGAGGAGCCTCCCTCACACACCCTCTTCAAATAATGTCAGCTCTGTATCTGGGCTTATGTCCACTGGGACCGCCCCGGTTTGGCTGTCTGGCCGCCCTCAGCAGCATGACCTTCTGGGGTGGTGGCAGAGACCCCAGAGGTCCTGAGCCACGACAGCTGCAGCTGCTGGGTGCCCAGAGTGGAGGACGGGGCCATTCCGTGCAGGCTGGGGCAGGTGCTTCCCCTGTGGGACCATTGGGGACCCCCTGAAGTGATGGGGCAGGTATGGCAGGCTGGGTGGGGACCGGGACGTGACATGAGGGCAAGAGGGAGGCTGTGCCAGTGTGAGTGTGTGTGTGTATGTGTGAGTGTGTGTGTGAGAGATCATGCATGTGATTGTGCGAGACAGTGTGTGTACATGTGTGTGTTTGTGTGAGAGTGTGTGAGACCATGCATGTGATTGTGCAAGACAGTGTGTATACATGTGCGTGTTTGTGTGTGTGTGTGTGTGAGAGAGAGACCATGCGTGTGATTGTGTGAGACAGGGTGTACATGTGCGTGTTTGTGTGTGTGTGTGTGTGTGCGTCTGCGTGCCTGTGTCTGCACACCTGGAGTGGCTTGAGTCAAGGACTCTTACTTTTCTATTTCATTTTATTTGAGATTGCATTAAATGGTTTTAGATGAAACTTCTTGCAGAGGGTAGGAATGCAACATCCAAACCCTGAAACCCTGGGAAGTGTTGTACAAAGTTACTTTGTAAAATATAGAGTTAATATGTGTTCATGTTATGGAAAGAAAAACAAGAGTCAACAAAGAGTAAATAACTGACTCACCATCATGCATGAGTAGATCTGCTACTCCACGTTCTGTGAGAAGCGTATCCCGTACTTGAGGTTCTCTGGAAAGAAAACGTACTTGTTACGCTGCACACAACTTTATTTCATTGTGGGAACAGGGCACCCTTTAAAATGTGTGCTTAGAACAGGAGGGTAAAAAAGTCATATGCAGTTGGGTTGGATTTGTGCAGTTGGGGCAGACCTGTCATAAGTGGACTATTTAAAGGTGAAATGATAAGACCTGACTCTCAACGAAACACTATTAGAAACATTAAAAAACGTTCAGACTCACAGCATTACATATGTTTAAAGAAAGTCTTAGAAAATAACTACGCTTGGCCTTACTTTTGTTCATGAATTCAGATGTTAGTTACAAAGAATTTTATAATGTTTTCAAGTAAAATAAGTGCACTAAGCTACACGAATACCTACAAATGTTAAGTGAAACATTTTTATTTTCCATTATGTCATCAGTTTATTTGAACATGTTACATAGATGACATATTTCCTTGAGTAAGTTAGACAAGTGTACAACTATGTTACAGACAAAACATTCCCATGAAGCTCACAAACTTACCCATATGAAGGTGGACTCCGGGCATCATCTGCTTCCTGTGGGGAAGTGAAGCAAAATTCACAGGATGAAAAACGACGTTGCTGACATTAAACTTATTCTTAAAATTCAAGCTCGTTGCTAGTCAGTTCTGAGTAACGGTACTTCACGGATGGCTGGATCCCAAGGTCGGATTTAAGTGGTGGAATGCACCCTCCCTCCCCGTCCTTGTATTGCAGGCTGAACTGTGCCCTCCAAATTCATAGGTCGACATCCCAACAGCCACTGTCTTAGAATGTGTTGCATGTGGAGACCGGGTCTTGAACGAGGTAACGGACACACCTCTGTTCCCATCTGTCTCCTACACACAGTCCTTCCTCAGCATTTTATTTTAAAAACATGGCACACTGACTCTGCCATGACTAACAATTTCTCTCCATCCTGTATCACAGCACTGGCCCCCACTGCATGTTCTGGGCCCTTCAGAGCCTGCCCGGGGCATCTGTGTTACCACAGCCTGATCATCGGGCTCCAGGGTGGGGGGGCTCCCGCTTTGGCACCTGTCTCTCTCACCCTCAGCTGGGAAGCATTCCTGCCTCTCACTGGATCTCTCTTCTGTGCTCCACCCACCATCTTTCCCACGTGGGGAGCACCCTTGGACACAGAGTGCCTCCATTCTGAATGCTGCCCTAACCTCAGCTTGGGGAGACCACAGACCACACATTCTGCACCCAGCCCTGTCCTCAGGACCCAGTGCCCAGTGACCACAACTTACCTGTGCCGACGAGCCCCCGTCCGGGGCTATGGGAGCAGAGAGGGGACACGGGCACGTGAGCATCAGCAGGGATTTGTTGGCCTCGACTCTGGTGGGATGCGTGGGAGGAGAGAAACACATCTCAGCTTTGTGGGGGGCTCAGGACAGCATTGGGGGCTGCAGTGTGTCCTGTAAGCGCCACTGCTGTGGGGCCACGTGTCTCAGAACCTGGAGACCAGCAGCTCCCGGGAGGTTGTGTGAGTGCTCCCAGGTTACTGCACGGTGGGAATGGAAGGAGCTTCTCGTGCAAAGGACCATGACTCCCTCCCGCCGGGATGCTATAAAGCAGGACCTCCTCCCCCAACACGGGCCCTGCCCTAGACCAGAGCCTCAGCCTTGGTGTTTTTTTTTTTTTTTTTGGAGTCTCACTCTTTTTGCCCAGGCTGGAGTGCAGTGGCATGATCTCGACTCACTGCCACCTCTGCCTCCCGGTTCAAGCCACTATCCTATGTCAGCCACCTGAGCAGAGGACCTGGGATTACAGGCGCCTAAAGCTAATTTCTGTATTCTTTTTCTTAGTAGGGATGGGGTTTTCCCATGTTGGCCAGGCTGGTCTTGAACTCCTGACCTCAAGTGATCTGGCCTCGTCCTCCAAAAGTGCTAGGACTACAGGTGTGAGCCACTGTGCCCATCCAGCCATGTTTAGATGGCTGACGGCAGATAGGATCAGGTCTGATGTGCAGCTCCCACTGGGGCCGACAGAGCAGCATGTGGAGACTCACACTGTGGACTTTTGCTCCAGGAACCATCACAGAAGTATACCAGGAAAACAAACAAAAATCACAGAGCCTTTGGAGGAAGCCACACCTGCTGCGAATTCCTCAGGACAGATGACAACTCTGCTGCTCTCTCAAAAGTGCCACCTCCTGGCTGTATGCCAACCAGCTCAGGACATGACAGCAACTCATGACTGAACAACTCTACTCCTAAGAAGGAGAAAACAAGAGCTGATTCCACCTCCTGCAACATCCAGAATAACCAGAGGTCCTGAGTCTGTCCATGTGACAGCTTCGGTGCTAGAATCACCAGCCTCTGAGAAAGCACACCAAACCTATCCACAGCCCAGGACCCCCAGAGAGTCCACTTCACTCCCCTGCGCCTTCACTGGAGCGGGTGCTGGCACCCGCAGCTGGGAGACCTGAAGGCGGGTCACATCACAGAACTCTGAGCAGACATTCCCCAGCACCAGCCTGGTAGCCCTGATGGGTGGAGAGACCCAGAGGAACAATAACAATCACTGCAGTCTGGTTTGCAGGAAGCCCCATCTCTACAGGAAGGGAGAGTGTGCCAATCAAGGGACCATGCCATGGACAACAGAATCTGATCAGCAGCTCTTGAGTTCCAGATTTTCCCACTGAAATGATCTACACAAATGAGAAGGAATCAGAAGAGTAATTCTGGTAATAGGAAAAAACAAGATTCTATACCTCCCTCAGAAGACCACACGAGCTACCCAGCAACAGGTCCAAACCAAGAAGAAAATCTCTGAACTGTGGGATAAAGAATTCAGAAGGTTGATTCTTAAGCTACTCAAGGAGATACCAGAGGAAGATGAAAACTAACTTAAAGGAATTTGAAAATCAGTAAATGATACAGATCAAAAGTACTCCAGAGAAAGAGATCATAAAGAAAAAACAGTCACAGCTTCTAGAAATGAAAGATATGCTTAGAGAAATACAAAATACACTGGAAAGTTTCAACAGTATAATCAAACAACTCAAATAAAGAACTGCAGGACTCAAAAACAGGGCTTTTGAATGAACCCAGGCAAATAGAAAGAAAGGAATTTAAATAAAAAGCTTCCAAGAAATTTGGGATTTGGTTAGACAGCCCACCCTAAGAATAATTAGTGTTCTTGAGAAAGAAGAGGAATCTACAAGTTTGGAAAACTTATTTGAGAGAATAATCCAGGAAAACTACCCTAGCCTTGCTAGAGTTCTAGACATCCAAAGACAAGAAGCTCAGTTGGGCAAGGTGGCTCATGCCTTTAATCCCAGCACTTTGGGAGGCCGAGGCAGGTGGAGCACAAGATCGAGAGATAGAGACCATCCTGGCCAACATGGTGAAACCCCATCTTTACCAAAAATGCGAAAATTAGTTGGGTGTGGTGACATGTGCCTGTAGTCCCAACTACTTGGAAGGCTGATGCAGGAAAATTGCTTGAACCCAGGAGGCAGATGTTGCTGTGAGCCAAGATTGTGCCACTGCACTCCAGCCTGACAACAAAGCAAGACTCTGTCTCAAAAAACCAAAAACAAAACAAACAAAAAAAGCAAAGACAATAAGCTCGAAGACACCTTGGAAATTCATTGCAATAGGATCATCACTCAGGCACATAGTCATCAGGTTATCTAAAGTCAAGACAAATAATAGAATCTTAATAGCTGTTAGGCAAAAGATCTTAAGGAAATATATAATGAAAATCATATAAAAGAAAACCTATCAGATTAGCAGCAGACTTCCCAGTAGAATCTCTACAAGCTAGAAGGGATTGGGGTCCTATTGTTAGCCTCCTCAAACAAAATAATTGCCAGCCAAGAATTCTGAACTCAGCAAAACTAAGCTTCAAAAATGAAGGAGAGATAAAGTCTTTTTCAGACAAATTGCTGAGAAAACTAGCCACTACCAAGCCAGTACTACAAGAAATGCTAAAAGGAGTTCTAAGTCTTAAAACAAAACCTCAAAATACACCAAAATAGGACCTCTTAAAGCATAAATCTCATGACCTTTCAAAACAGTAACACAAAGAAAAAAAAACACAAGGTATTAAGGCAACAACTAGCATGATGAATAAAACAGCATCTCATATGTCAATAATGAATGTATACAGCCTAAATAATCCACTTAAAACATACAGAATGGCAAAATGGAGAAAAGTCCACGAACCAAGTATCTACTGTCTTCAAGAGACTTGCCTAATGTATAAGAACTGACATAAACTCAAGGTAAAGGGATGGAAAAGATATTCCATATAAATGGAAACCAACAGCAAGCAGGAAGAACTATTCTTATATCAGACAAAAGCCTTTAAAGAAGTAACAGTTAAAAATATAAAATGAAACATTATATAATGATAAAAGAATCACTTCAACAGAAAAATATAACAATCCTAAATATGTATGCACCTAAAACAGGATCTCCCAAATTTATAAAACCATTATTACTAGACATAAGCAATGAGATAGATGGCAACACAATAATAGTGAGGGACATAATACTCCACTGACAGCACTAGACAGGTCATCAAGACAGAAAGTCAACAAAGAAACAATGGACTGAAACCTCACCCCAGAACAAATGGACTTGACAGATATTTACAGAACATTCTACCCAACTACTGCCGAATATACATTCTCTTCATCAGTACATAAAACACTCTCTAAGATAGATCATATTATAGGCCACAAAACAAGTCTAAATAAATTTAAGAAAATCTAAATTACATAAAGTATGCTTTCAGATGACAGAGGAATAATACTGGAAATTAACTGCAAAAGGAACCCTCAAAACTGCAAAAATACATGGAAATCAAATAATCTGCTCCTGAATTATCTTTGGGTCAACTGTGAATGAAGGAAATTTAAAAATTATTTGAAATGTATGATAATAGTGACAAAATTTATCAAATCCTCTAGGACACAGAAAAAGCAATGTTAAGAAGAACATTCATAGCATTAAATGCCTACATGAAAAATTCTGAAAGAACACAAATAACAAACTAAGGTCACACGTCAAGAAACTAGAGAAACAAGAGCAAACCAAAACCAAATAGCAGAAGAAAAGAAGTAACAAAGGTCAGAGCAGAACTAAATGATATTGAAACAAACAAACAAAAAAAGATAAATGAAACAAAAAGCCAGTTCTACAAGAACACAAAATTGATAGACAATTTGCAAGATTAATCAAGAAGAGAGAAGATCTAAATAAGCTCAATTAGAAATGAAACGAGAGATATTACATCTGATACCACAGAAATACAAAGGATCATTTAAGGCTACAATAAATACCATCATGCAAACAAACTAGAAAATCCAGAGGAGATGGATACATTCCTGGAAATATACAAGCTCTTGGATTAAATCAGGAAGAAAAAGAAAAATTTTAACAGATTTTTCTGTAGCGATATTGAAACAGTAATAAAAGAAATTACCAATAAAAAAAGTCTAAGATGAATTCACAGCTGAATTTTATTGCGCATCCAAAGAAGAACTGGTACCAGTTGTACTGAAACTATTCAAAAAGACTAAGGGAGAATCCTCCCTAAATCATTCCATGAAGCCTGTAGCACCCTAATACCGAAACAAGGAAAGGGCATAACAATAAGAGAAAACTATAGACCTATATCCCTCATGAACTGATGCAAAAATTCTCAACAAAATACTAGCCAACAGAATCCAACAGCATATCAAAAAGATAATGCACCACAGTCAAGTGGGTTTCATATCAGGGAAGCAGGAATGGTTTAACATATGGAATTCACTAACGTGATATCTCACATAAATAGAATTAAAAACAAAAATCACAGACCATCTTAATAGATGCAGAAAAAGCATTTGACAAAATTCAGCATTCCTTTATAAATAAAACACTCAAGAAAATCAGCACAGAATGGACATACCTCAAGGTAATAAAAGCCCTATATGACAAAACCAAAGCCAACATTATATTGAATGAGGAAAAGTGGAAAACATTGACCCTGAGAACTGGAACAAGACAAGGATGCCCACTTTCACCACTGCTATTCAACATAGTACTGGAAGTACTAGCCAGAGCAATCAGACAAGAGAAATAAATAAAGAGCATCCAAATTGGTAAACAGGAAGTCAAACTGTCCCCGTTCACTGATGATATGATCATATACCTAGAAAACCCTAAAGACTTGTCCAAGTTTCGGGATACAAAATCACTGTACACAAATCAGTAACATTGCTATGTGCCAACAATGACCAAGCTGAGAATCAAATAAATAAGTCAGTCTCTTTTGCAACAGCTACAAAACAGCAGCAACATCAACAACAAAAATCTTAGAAATATACCTAACCCAAAAGTGAAAGATTGCTACAAGAATACTACAAAACACTGCTGAAAGAAATCCTAGGCAACACAAATAAATGGAAACATATCCCATGCTCATGGATGGGTAGAATTAACATTGTGAAAATGACCATACTGCCAAAAGCGATCTACAAATTCAATGCAGTTTTCATCAAAATATCATCATCATACTTTACTGAACTAGAAAAAGCAATCCTAAAATTCACATGCAACCAAAAAAAGATTTTACATAGCCAAACAATACTAATCAAAACGAACAAATGTGGAGGCATCACATTACCTGACTTCAAACTATATTACAAAGCTAGAGTTACCAAAACAGCATGGTACTGATATAAAAATAAGCATGTAGCCAACAGAACAGAATAGATAACTCATAAATAAAGCCAAATACTTACTACCAACTGATCTTTGACAAACAAACAGAAACATCAAGTGGGGAAAGGACACTCTATTCAACAAATGGTGCTCAGAAAATTCACAGTCCACATGTAGGAGAAGGAAGCTGAATCCTCATCTCTCGCCTTATAGAAACATCAACTCAAGATGGATCAAAGACATACATCTAAGATGTGAAACGATAAAAAATCTACAAGATATTATCAGAAAAACTCTTCTATACATTGACTTAGACCAAGGGGCCATGACCAAGAATCCAAAAGCAAATGCAACAAAAGCAAAGATGAATAGATGGGATTTAATTAAACTAAAAAGCTTCCACACAGCAAAAGGAATAATCAGCAGAGTAAACAGACAACCCACAGAATGAAAGAAAAAATTCACAATCTATACATCTGACAAGGGACTAATACACAGAATCTAAAAAGGATCTCAAACAAATCAGCAAGAAAGAAACAAATCATCCAGTCTGGTGTGGTGGCTCATGCCTGTAATACCATCCTTTGGGAGGTGGAGGGAGGTGGATCACTCGATGTCAAGAGTTTGAGACCAGTCTGGCCAACATAGTGAAACTCTGTCTTCAGGAATTAGCCGGGTATGGTGGTGGGCACCTGTAATCCCAGCTACTCAAGAGGCTGAGGGAGGAGAATCTCTTGAACCTGGGAGGCAGAGGATTCAGTGAGCCACGATCACACCACAGAATTTCAGCTTCGGTGACAGAGTGAGGCTCTGCCAAAAAAAAAAAAAAAAAGTCTCATTAAAAAGTGGGCAAAGGACACAAATAATCTGAAAAGAAGATACACAAATGGCTAACAAACATGAGAAAAATGCTCAACATTAGTAATTATCAGGGAGATGCAAATCAAAACCTCAATACTTACTCCTGCAAGAATGGCTATAATTGAAAGAATTTAAAAAAAATAGAATTTGGCATGGATGTGGTGGAAAGGGAACACGTTTACTCTGCAGGTGGGAAGGTGCTAGTACAACCACTGTGGAAAACGGTATGGAGATTCCTTAAAGAACTGCTACGACTGCGCAATCCTGGAACAATGAGCATGCGATGTGATGGTGAGCTGTAAGAATGAGTTGGGATTAAAACCTCCCCATGTACCTGCTGCTCCACGACCCAGGGCAGCTGGGTTGGGAGGATGAGGCCAGCAGGGTACACCCATCTTGAGGGGGAGACCTGGGAGCCACATGGTGCCCTCAGCAGTCTGGGGTCACAGCTGCCTCTAGAGGAACCCCAGGCAGCTCAAGAGCCAAGGGGTGTGGGTGCTCCCAATGAGGAGCATCCCTCACACACCCTCCTGCAATGCCTGCCTTGTCTCTGGGCTTACACCCACTGGGCCCTTCCCAGATTGGCCATCTGGCTCCCCTCAGCAGCATGGCCTACTGGGACAGACGCAGAGTCCCCCGAGGTCCTGACCCAGGACAGCTGACGCTGCTGGGTCCCCAGAGTGGAGATGAGGCTGCTCTGTGCAGACTGGGGTGGGGCTTCCCCTGTGGGACCAGCTGGGGCTCCCAGCAGTGACAGGGGAGTATGGCAGGCAGGTGGGGACAAGGACATGATATGAGGGCCAGAGGAAGGCTGTGCCAGTGTGAGTGTGTGTGACTGTGTGTGTGTGAATGTGTGTGTGTGTGTGTATGAGCATGTGTGTGTATGAATGTGTGTGTGCGTATGAGCGTGTGTGTGTATGAATGTGTGTGTGTGTGTATGTGGGTATGTGTGATTGTGTGTATGAATGTGTGTGTGTGTGAGTATATGTGTGAGTGTGTGCACGCCTGGGATGGTTTGAGTCAATGAATTCCATCTTTCATGTTCATTTCATTCTAAATGGTAGTAAATGGCTCCAGATGAAAGTTCCTCAGGCTAGAGGGTAGAAGTGCAATATCTGAACCCTGAAACCCTGGGAAATATTGTATAAAGCAGCTTCTGAAATACGGAGTCAATCTGGTTCATTATATGCAGAGGAAAATGGAACAGGAAACAGAGATTAATAATTTACGCGCCATCATGTATTAGTAGATTTCCTGTGACTTGAGGTTCTCTGGGAAGAATATGTACTTGTCATGGCTGCACACAAGTTTCATTTCAACTGGGAACAGGTCATTCATGAAAATGTATGCTTAAAACTGGACCATGGCCTTTATAACGGTCGTCTTTCAGCTTTTGTAGTCCGGAGGGTGAAACAGTCACGTGCAGTGGGGCTGGATTTGTGCAGTGCTGGGGCTGAGCTGTCACCAGTGGACGCATTTAGAGGTGAAATGACAAGACCTGAGTCCCAGCGACCACTATTAGAAACATTAAAAAACTCAGATTCACAACGCTGCATGCTTTTAAAGAAAGTCTCAGAAAATAACTATGCTTGACCTTCTTTTTGAGCATGAGTTCAGATGTTAGTTATGAAGAATTGTATAATTTTTTCAAGTAAGGTAAGTGCAATAAGCTACATGAATGGGTACAAATGCTATGTGAAACATTTTTATTTTCTACTATGTTATCAGTTTGTTTGAAGATGTAAAACGATGACATATTTTCCCAAAGTAATTAAGACGAGTATACAACTATGTTACAGATAGGCAGAGTAATTCCATTAAACTTACAAACTTACCTAACTACAGATGGACCGGGGCACCATCTCCTTCCTGTAGGGAGGTGAAGCAAAATTTATAGGATGAGCAAAGCCATTGTTGACACTGAACTTAAACAAGTTTCGAGTCCATCGGTTGTCAGTTCTGAGTGACGGCACTTCGTGGACGGCTGGGTCTCAGGACAGGGCCTAGGTGGTGGCACAGCCCCTTTCCTGTCCATCCTCGTCTACAGGCGAACTGTGTCCTCCTCCAGATTCACAGGCGGACACCCCAACACCCAGTACCTCAGCATGTGACTGTGCGGAGACAGGGTCTTGAAAGAGGTGACCGACGGCGAGCCCTCGTCCAGAGTGACTGGAGTCCTCGTCAGAAGGGGAGACTGTGGGAGGACGCAGAGAGCAGGGGGCCATCTGCAAGCCCAGGGGAGAGGCCTGGGAGAAACCAGCCCTGCAGACACCGTGCTCCGGGACTTCCAGCCTCAGGTAGGCGAGAAAATACATTTCTTGTTTCAGCCCCGTGTGTGGCTCCTGCTTGCGGAAGCTCTAGCAAAGAAAAACACCTGCTCCACACGCACCTGTGGTTCCGTGCCCTTGGGTCAGAACCCGCGAGAGGGAGCGCCAGGCGGCGTGATAAGTGTACGCTCGCGTGGGAAGCGCTGCCAGACTGCTGCCTGAGGAGGCCTGAGCATCTCCGTGAGCGGAGGGCACGACTCCCAGTTCTCCCGCCGCTCCACCAATGTTGGCATCGCTCATCTTTGGGGAATTATTTTTTTAAGACAGAGTCTTGCTATGTGGCCCCACAATCCCAGGCAGAGAAGTCCCGTGAGTCCGTGCGCCACGTGGAGGGCAGGAACTTCGGTGGCTGAGTCTGGGCTGGGTGGGCTGGGGCCTCAATGGGTTTCCACTGAGTGTCTCCAAATCTTCGGTGGAAGTGCAGGCAAGGGGCAAGGCTTGGACGCCAACACCACTGTTCCTCCAGGCTGGGGCTGAGCCCTTTTCATTCCCAAGTCTCTGGAGCCCGTTCCCTGAGGTACTGGGGAGTATGGGGAGGTGGCCCTGTGCCCACAGGGAAGGAGAAGTCACCTGGAACCCCATAATCTGAACCTGCCCCTCACAAAGCCTGTTCAGAAAGATCTCCAGGCGGCGGCCTGGTGTGAAGGTTCCCGCCTGTAATGCCAGTCCTATGGGAGGCTGAGGCCTGAGGCTTGCTTGAGACCAAGAGCTCCAAACCAGCCTGGCCAACAGAGTGAGACCCCACCTCTTACAAAATAAAACATAAATTGGTCGGCTGTGCCACCACACGCCTGTAGTTTCGGCTACTCGGGAGGCTGAGGTGGGAAGATCGCTTGAGTCCAGGAGGTGGAGGCTGCAGTGAACCCTGATCCCACCACTGCGATCCATCCTGGGTGACAGAACGAGAGCCCACCTCTAAAAATAAATAGTGACCCAGAAGAAACCACTGGAAGCCAACCCCCAAGCAGAACAGAAATAGGTGGCCCTAAAGCCGGCAGCCACGCTGGGCTTTTCCTGTGAAGGACAGACACAGAGTCCACGGAACAAACACACACCACTCACATATACACGTAACCACGCACCACACACACAATACCATACACGTAACCACACCACACACATACATGCAACCACATACCACAGACGTGCACGTGACCACACACATCTCTATTCCTGTCTCCTACACACAACCTTTCCTCAGCATTTTATTTTAAAAAATCTAAAATACACAGCACGTTGATTCTGCCATAGCTAGCCATTTCCCTCCATCCTGTATCACAGCACTGTCCCCCACTGCATGTTCTGGGCCCTTCAGAGTCTGCCCGGGGCATCTGCATCACCGCAGCCTGACCGTGGGGCTCCAGCACGGGGGGCTCCCGCTTTGGCACCTGTCTGTCTCTGTCACCCTCAGCTGGGAAGCGTTCCTGCCTCTCATTCGATCTCTTCTGTGCTCCACGACCATCATTCCCACGTGGGTAGCACTGTGGACATCGAGTGCCTCCATTCTGAATGCTGCCCTAACCTCAGCTTGTGGGGACCTCAGACCACACATTCTGCACCCAGCCTGTCCTCGGGGCCCAGTGCCTGGCGACGGCAACTTACCTGTGCCGACGAGCCTCCGTCTGGGTGTACCGGAGCAGAGAGGTGGCATGGGCAGTTGGGTATCAGCAGGGACTTTTTGGTCTTGATCCTGGTGGGATGGGCAGGAGGAAAGAAACTCATCCCCAGCTTGGTGGCGCTGGGGGCTGCAGCGTGTCCTGTAAGCGCCACTGCTGTGGGGCCACGTGTCTCAGAACCTGGAGACCAGCAGCTCCCGGGAGGTTGTGTGAATGCTCCCGGTTACTGTGCAGTGGGAACGGAAGGAGCTTCACGTGTAAAGGACCATGACTCCCTCCCACTGGGACGCTGCAAAGCAGGACCTCCTCCCACTGTGCGGGCCTCACTGCAGACCAGTGCCTCAGCCAGGGTGTGTCGTCAATGGGTATAGCCTGGCTCACTGGCAAGTGGCAGAATGGCGCCTTGGGGCCCACAGCGTTCCACATGCATGGCAATCTCTCACAGCAGACAGAGGACCCTAAGACAGCAGCAGGGACGTGGGTTGTCCTCGCAGGCCCCAGTAATCACCTGAGCCTGGGAAAATAGAGAAGTGAGGAGGATGAACCCGGAGGCTGAAAGCAGGAGGAGGATGCTTCGACCCCTGCTGCCTACGGGGAGCTCGAGGGGGCTCTGTGGTGCCTCAGAAAACCTTGACTCCCGGTGCATCCTGAAGGAGCTTGGGACAGATTCTTTCCCAGGAGCCCCAGAGAGGACTCCGGCCCCTGACGGTGGCTGCCACCCTGCAAGGCCCTGGGCACAGACCTGCTGGGCCGGCCCAAGCCTGAGACCCACGGAGCCAACGGGGAGTGTTGCACTGAATGCCTGGATTTGTGGTCGTTTGTTGTGGCCAGTGGGAAGCTAACACCACCCACTTCATGGGCACGAGCCGATGGGAGCCTCCCTAAAGCTGTACAGAAAGCCTGTGGGGCCCTGCTGGGTATCCGTGCTTCCACCCCGCCGGCTCAGCTTCAGCACCTCCCCGCGTTTACTAATCCACAGTAGTGCAGAGAAACACAGGCAACGATGGACCGCTCCGTCGAACCGCCATCTGTGACCTGGCCTGAGAACCACCACTAGAACAGACTGTGTCCCCTCTTCCCGAAGCTCCCACCCAGCTCTGCCCAGGCCTGAATCCTCGCTCTCCACAGGCATGTAGTGACTGGATTGCTCTGTACTGAAACAGTGCCATGGGTGTAGATGACTGTCCCGATCTGGAGGAACTCTGACCGTGACGGGCTAGGTCCGGCTTGCTCTAAAGACTAAGGCTGAGAGTCGTCAGGTGTCCGTGTGGTCAACTGTTCCGAACTCCCAGGTGGCCCTGCAGGCAGTGCCTGTGGCAGAAGACGGGCACTGGCAGCCCACTGCCCACTGCACCCGGGACTCCTAAACTTACATCGTCAACTATCCCATTTAAACACCCTAACCCTCCCACGTAAGGCCAGCTCTGCAGTCTTTTGGAAAAGCACAGGATGGACTGAAAATCAAACCCACTATTCCAGAAATGGGATATAATAGGTCCCAAAGCCGCGACGATTTATACCATACAAGCCACTCTTTCTTCCTTTAAGAGAACAATGTTCACAGTATTTGAAGTTGAAAAAGCAGGCTCGGAAACAGTTGTACAAGGTGACTGTAATTGTGTAAATCAGCACATTACAGAGGAAACATTCTAAAGGACGACCTGGAAGACGCCAGCCCAGATGCCCACAGTGGCTACTGGTGGGTCAGGGACCCTGCGTGACTTTCATTTTTACCTAGGAATCTTTGCAATTCTCAAATTTTCTATAATATACACATGTTGATTTGGCAATCATTAAAATTTTTTTTCATTTTGTTTTGGTTTTAGAGTGGAAGTTTACAATTCTGGTTATACTTAGGTTTCTATTAATCTTGCCCAAAATGCATAACAGAGAAAGCATTTTTAGATTTTACTTAAAGGACCATGGTTCCGTGATAATTCAAAGTGAAATTCAAATGCTTTGCTAAAGTGAAAACTGGTCAAAACATGAAAAAAGTTCAGTCTTAATGGTATTAAGGAAATGCATACTAAAATATTATATATTTTATTTGCATAAAGCTAAACATGCTGTTAGTACCTCATGCTGAAAGAGGGACAAAGTTGAAGGAAGTGTGAACTGTGCCACCTTTTTGGGAAAGTCATCAGAGTCTGTGAAGACTGAAAATGCGCATGACCTTTGACTCAGCATCCACAATGAAACGACCTGCACCGCACAACACTGGCTCACAGACACTTCTTGCAACGCTGTTGGGGAAGCCAAGCCTGGGTCGCTGGGCAGGGTCCGGGGTCAAGGCGTCGTCAGTGCCCACATTCACTCAGCACGTTGACTCAGGAACGGGCAGACTCTCAGAGCTTACGACAGACACCAAACACTGCTAGAGACCGTAAGAAAAACAATCAGACTCACAACTCACACGGTTCATGGAGAGATGCAGAAATGAATAAGCTGGTGTTATTCTTGCGCGCTACTTTAGATGTTATGAAGGGAGAGAAAAACGCAGTTTCTCCAAGTAAGAGAAGCGCGACGAGACAGAGGAATCGGTGTAACTCGACAGAACTATTTAAAACATCTCATCGTAGGTGACTTGTTTTCCAAAGTCACTGGAGGTGCGAAGAGAACAGAGCTGTCCTTCAGAGGGATCAAGCACCTGCAGGGAGCTCACAACTTACTCTTGTGCAGAAGAGCCCAGGGCACAGTCTCCTCCTCCTTGCTATGGGGTACACAAAAATTTGTAAAATGAAAAAGGAAGAGGCTGACATGCAGTTTACATTCTTACATGAAGGACAAGTCTGTTATTAGTGAGTTCTGAAGAACAGTACCTGCAGTTGTCCTGAGTCCTGAGCTAGGATCTCAGAAACGCTTATATGTGCACACGTTTTCATTTCTCTCTGGTTAGAAAATGGGAGTGGAATTGTGGTCGCATAATAACACATTATCTTTTGATGAAATGCCAAAAACCTTTCCAGAGAGGTGGCAGTTTACACCCTCATTTCACTCCCACTAGCCACAAAAAAACACTTTACACTCTCATTTCACTCCCACTAGCCTTTCGTGAGACACTTTACAACCTCATTTCACTCCCACTAGCCACAAAGAGACAATTTACACTCTCATTTCACTCCCACTGGCCACAGATGAGACACTTTACACTCTCATTTCACTCCGACTGGCCACAGAGGAGACACTTTACACCCTCATTTCACTCCCACTAGCCACAGAGACACTTTACACTCTCATTTCACTCCCACTAGCCACAGAGGAGACACTTTACACTCTCATTTCACTCCCACTAGCCACAGAGGAGACACTTTACACTCTCATTTCACTCCCACTAGCCACAGATGAAACTTGCAATTTCTCTACAGCTTTACCTACCCTTGGTGGGGTCTGTCTTTTTGCTGACAGGCATTCTCCTGGGTGTGTGGTCGTATCTAATTGCGATTTAGGTTTGTGGCTGCCGGATGTAGGATGACGCTGAGCATCTTTTCGTGTGCTTATATGCCATCCATATGTCTTCCTTGTTAAGGAGTTCATTCAGATCTTTTGTCCATTTTATGTATGTATGCGTGTATGTATTTTTATTTATTTTTGCAGAGATGGGGTCTCTCTAAGCTGTCCAGGCAGGTCTGTAACTCCCGGCCTCACGCAATCCTCTTGCTTGGACTCTCAAAGTACTGAGATTATAGGTGCTTGTCACCGTGTCCAGCCCTGTTGCCCATTCTAAAAACTGGGTTTTTGGAGTTTTTTACAACTGCACTTTGAAAGCTCTTTGTGTCTTCGTGTGTTCTGGCATCAGTCTAAGACTTGACAATGTTTTGTTTGCCTGTGGCCTGCACAGGAACGAACATCTCACTGTACCGCACTTCACAGACAGTTTTTTTTTTTTTTTTTTTTACAAATTGAGGGTTTCTGGTGGCCCTGGTCAAGCAAGTGACCGTTATCCCTGTGTATCGTCCCGGCAGCGTGTGCTCACATCAAGTGTCTGTGTAAGCCGCTTTTAGCAAGAAAGCACTTTTAATTCAGACACAGACACTGCTTTTAGACGTGATGTTGCTGCCCGGGGGTAGTGTAAACATAACTTTTACATGCACTGGGAAACCAGAGAAATTCATGTGACTTGCTTTCTTGAGATGTTCACTTTATTGCGGTATTCTACACCCAAACCTGCAACATCTCTGATGTGTGCCTGTATTTTTATTTTCTTAATGGTGACTTTCGAAGAACAAATATTTTCAATTTTGGTAAAGTCCAAACTATGATTTTTTTCTTCCATAGGCAGTGATTTTGGTGTCATATCAAAGAAAAGCTTTGTTTCACTCAAGATCACAGAGATCTCATTCTATGCTTGCTTCTAGAAGTGTTCTATGTTCAGCTTTTAAGTGTCACATAGATTTGGGGCCTACTTTTGGTGTGGGGAATGAAGTGGCCCTGAGCAATCTTTGTACAGGTTTGAAGAACTCAATTGTTCTTTTTTGTTTCCCATGTGGACATCCAATTGTTCTAATATCACTTGTTAAACTATAATTTCTCCCCATTTAATTATTTTAGTGCTGTTATTTAAAGTCAACTGACCATAATTGAAAGGTTTAACTTTGGACCTTTCTTCTGGTCCATTTATCTATGTCTCTCTCTTTGTCAATGCCACACTGTTTTTATTACTGTAGCTTTATGTCTGTCTCTGTGTCAGTGGCACACTGTTTTTATTACTGTAGCTTTATAGTAAAATTTAAGGTCTGGCTGTGTAAGCTCCCCAGTTTTATTTTTTCTCCATATTGTTTTGGCTAATATAGTAGAGTAGGTAGCCTAGGTCTTTTAAATTTGCATAGACATTTTAGGACCACCTTGTCATTTCTGCTAAAACAAAAGCCTGCTGGGGTTCAGCACGGATTGTGGTGAATCTGCAGATCAGTTTTGGGGAAAATTGCTCTTTTAACAGTATTTTTTCCAATGTATGAATGCCGTGGACCTTTTCATTCAATAGATTGTCTTTGACTTCTGTCAGTCATGGTATGTAGCTTTCAGTGTATGTATATGCACAAGGTTTGTTGAATTTATTCTTTTTTATAAGATTGTGAATGGAAGTTTTAAAAACATAACCTGGATTTTTCATTGCTGGCGTACAGAGATGCGTGAGCGTGTATTTTAATATGTGCCCCACATCCTTGTTAAGCAGTTTTATTATCTTAACTAGGTTTTAAAACATACTTTTTAGGATTTTGTTGCCTGCAAATAAACATGGTTTTACTTTATGTTCTGTGTGCCTTCATTTTCTCTGTGGTGTTGGGCTGGCCAGAATGTTCCTGCTAGGTCAGAAGTAGGGGGAAGGGGTGTCCTCGCCTGTCCCCAGCCTCGAGGACAGGGCCCTCAGCCTTTCACAGGAAGTGTGACATCAGATACACAGAATGCTTTTTTATCATTCCGAGGTCGCTGAGATTTTTAAAATCATGAATGGGCACTTGATGGTAGCACACCTTTTCTGCACTGATTGGCATGATCACACGGTTACGGTTCTGTTGTACTAATGTGCTGAGCTACAGTCACTGATGTCCAGGCCTGAAGCCACTGTGGCACCCCTGGAGGAGGAGCACCTGGCTATGGTGCGTGGCCTGTCCTGTGCTCTGGAGTAGGAGCACCTGGCCACGGTGTGTGGCCTGCCCTGTGCTCTGGAGTAGGAGCACCTGGCCATGGTGCGTGGCCTGCCCTGTGCTCTGGGTTTGGTTTGCCAGGGTCCCGTCAGTGATCTGTGCCTGTGTTTCTGGAGTTTATTGGCTTATGAATATCTGGCTTTGGTGTCAGGTTGATACTCGCATTGCTGAATCAGTTGGGAAGTGTTGCTTCCTTCTCCGTTTTCTGAAAGAGTGTGTATGTAGTTGGTATTACATTTTTTCTTAAAATCTTTGCTAGAATTCATCCATGAAGACTTCAGGGCCTGGAAAGTTTTCTTCACTGGAAGATTTCAAATCAATAGTTCAGTCTCTCGGCTGTTCCATGTCTACTGAGATTTTCTATGTCTTCTTGAATTAGTTATAATGATTTGTGTCACTTAACTGGAAAAGAAACTAACTTCCTTAAGTTAAAAAGCATTGTTTCAGGCCAGGCACAGCAGCTCACGCCTGCAATCCCAGCACTCTGGGAGGCCAAGGTGGGAGGATAACTTGAGGCAGAAGTTTGAGACCAGCCTGGCATGTCAAAACCACGTCTCTACTAAAAATACAAAAATTAGCTGGATGTGGCGTGATCTGCGATCCCAGCTAGTTGGGAGGCTAAGGCAGGCAAAGTGTTTGAAGCCAGAGTCAAAGGCTGCAGAGAGCTGAGATCTCACCACTTCACTCCAGGCTGGGCAACAGAGTGAGATTCTGTCTCAAAACAAAACCAAACCAAACCCACAAAAATCATACTTCTGTGTGCTAACACTATGGCAGGTGAAGAGAAAAAAAAAGCATACTTCAACCTTAGGGGATTGATAATGAAATACAGACATGTTTAAGAAACTCAGTTCCATTACTATTTTTGCACTAGGAAGTCATCTGTGCATGTCGGGTATTTATGTTCACAAAGACACATCCATGCACACGGCCTCACACACAGACACAGTCACAGCAGAGTCCATGGGCCACACCAGCACTGAAGCACAGGAGCATGGCTGAGAGCTCCCAGCCACAGAGCGACTTGGACATTGTCCCAGGCCTTGACAAATGGAGCAGAGACAGGCGGTACCTGGAGGCATCCTTCTCCCATTTGCACGGATGGATCTTTCCTCTCTGCTTGGTACGTCGGTTTTGACCTCTCTTCCTCTTCACGGGTCTGAGTGAGATAATCAAGGGTGGTCATCTTCTTGACCTCTAGAAAGGGGAAGGGAAGAACAGGACAAGTCACCCACCCCGCCGCTTTGCTCTGTGCCCACACGACAGCTCGGCAGGGCGGCCAGCGCCCCACCTACCCACCAGGGGGCACTGCTCTGCCCACCACCCAGGCCCTGTGAGGCCAGGGTGGGTGCGGGCACCTTGAGGGCCCAGCTCTGCAGTTGGATGATGGTCAGCAAGAGGGGTCTGCTGGTGTTAGCTGGGGACTGGCGCTGGCCCACGTCCCGCCACCCGCCAAGGCCTCACTGAGCTGCACTGTCAGTGGGGTCAGAAGAGAAGGGGCCTCTCATGGGCCTGGGTCCCCCCACACCACAGAGCCTGAGAGGCTGCTCCGGATCCCCCGGGGATCACTGATGGGGTACGAGGCCAGCTCTGGAGGGGCCACTCTGAGGGTGCAGTGCCCTGCGGGGGTCCTTAGGTCTGGACAATGGATGGGCACACTTTGGAGGAGGCACAGAGACCCCGAAGTCAGAGGACCATGCAGTGCAGCAGCCACCCCTAGATGCTGGCTGCTGGGTCCTGGGACCACACACTCCTGCGGGTGCTCAGAGCCCCAGGCCCAGGAGGTGAACACAAGTGCCACAAGTGCCATCAGCACAGACTCCGATGGGGCTGAGACAGGTTACCGACCCTGCGGCCCCGCACAGCGTCCACAGACAGCTCAGCAGGGTAGCCAGCACCCCACCCACCCGGCTGGCCCTGCGCAGCAAAACAGCCCAGGGAAGCAAAGCAAAACCCGAGACGCCCGTTTATCTAAAAGAGCCATGTTAATAAATGTTATTAAAACGGGCTCTGCACCAATTTCAGCCACGAGCTTCCATGAGGGGCCAAACTCTCCATGCCGCTTTCCTGAAACACCAGCACTGTGAGAGCCGACGGCTCGTGACTATTCCTGGAGAGCTGGGTGGCCGCCCACAGAGGCCTATTTGCAGTGAGGAGCAGATGGCGGTGGGCGCCCTGTGGAGCTGCCTGTGGCGGCACAGCCCCGTCATCTGCAGTGTTTTGGGTGCTCCGCCCTGGCCTGGTCCTTAGCCACTCAACGTGGCTCTGGCTAGTCCTCCACGCCCCCCAGAACCCGTCGTGGTTTCAGCACACAACCTCACGCTTGTTTATATTCGAATTAAAATACATGTTATTTTGCCCAGATGTGCAGAAATGCCATCAAAAGCACATCTTCAGTGTGCCCCATGCTCCTGGGGACCGCGTGGGGTGGGTCAGCTCCATAGAAATAGTTAACCTGAGTGTCATGGTGACCTCGAGGGCTTGCAGGGCGGCCGCGGAATCTCCAGGCAGGGCCAGGCTTTAGTGCAGCCAGTGCTCTCTGGCCGGTCGGGCGATGTGGGGAAGGCTGTGCTTCCTGGACCTCATCCAACAGGTTTTCTCTGCTGTCTGCCGTGCACATGGCTCCCACCCATGTCTAGGAGGCAACCCCACATCACACGCCTGCCCAGGAGATCGCGTCCTCGCCACACGCATGGAGGACTCGTCAAGGTCTGTCCTCCAAGCTTCAAAACAGAGTCTGAGTGAGCAGCTGCTTCTGACCCGGCTCCCCACAGCCTCCCATGGGGCTCAGGCAGAGCAGGGGCCACACCCGACACCTGCCTACAGCTGAACAGAACACACACGCATGCCAGGCTGCACCTCCAGGAGCCTGCATGGGAACTGGCGACCTTGCCGCGAGGGCCACCCTCCACAGCACCTCAACCTCACGTAACAGGAGGCAGATGGCCCATCAGGCCCCGGGATGAGAGCACACAGCCCGGTGCCCCGGTGGACGACTCTCCAGGGACCCTGGCAGAGACCCAGCTCAGAGGTGCTGGCCTCCTGACCACAGAAGCTGAGGGGATGAGGTGCTGTTCTGAGCAGCTACATTTTGGGGCAGTTTTACCACAATTAACAATAATCCTCCGACGTTGTCCTGGAACTCTGTTCTTTGAATCGACACATTCAACCCTGGCTCTGTTGGGATCTGAGAGGCCCCTGGCTCTCGTTTGGCTCACAGAAGCACCCACTCCCAGGCACCTGGGTTGGGACCCATGGGCCCCCGAAGGCCCCATCCTCACGGCGACCTCAGTGGGCCTTTAAATGCTGCTGGTTTTGAGTCCAGGACAGCTCCCAGCCCACCCTTCCTCATGTCTGCGAGCTTGCCATGACGTCTGGATGACCGAGAAGGCTGCCTGCCAGCTCCCTGGCCCTGGCTTCTCTCCGGGCTGTCGGGCACAAGGTGGCTGGCACTCCTCACTGCCTGCCCTGCCCACATCCAGACCCTTCGGGAAGCGCCTCAGCTCCTCACTGCGCCCATGCCCGCCGCTGCACCCCTCCACCGCTTGAGGCGCGGGCCAGCTTCTCCACAGCGCGAGGCCATCCACACACATTCATGTCTGGTTCTTTGTCCCCACCCCGCAGCGTGCAGGTGACCATGCCCAGTCCACAGGAGCCTCAGTCCCCATGCACTCGGCACACAGTGGGTATTTACCCCATTTTAACCCAGGAATACGTTTTGTGCACAAAGTTGGAGAAAACTGACAAGTACAGACTTTGTATTCCTGGGCAGTCTGGGCATCTGTTCACCTGTGGCACGAGTGGAAAAGACCACGTGGGCCCCAAGATGCACTCCGTGGACGGCCTGAGCCCAGCTGAGTCTCGTGTTGTGGGGGGACTTGCTCGACTCTGGGTGTCTGAAGGGGAGAGATTCCTTGATAAGGTGAGATGGTAAATTCTGGGTGAGGTGAAACTCCAGAAAAGCCTTCAAAAAATTGAAACAGATTTCTAGATAATTCTAGAAAGTACTTTAAAAACTATTCCTGATTCTAAAAGGGGTGGAGAGTTTTGAAGGAGGCCCAAATGACCCTCACTCTGAAGGCTTTAAGCTGCAGGAAGGGGCAGCCCGTGACCTTCTACGAGGCTGAGGCGCATCTCCGTGAAGTCACGGCTGAGGCTTCCGTTCCATTCCGTTCAGTAAACATACCCCAAGCACCTGCTCATGCAGGCACCGGCCTTGACACCCAGAGCTAAAACTGAAAGCATCACACTCAGCACTGCATCCGTAGGGTTTCATCCAGTCATCTTCACCACACTTTCTTCCTTTTTTTTCCCAAGACAGTCTCGCTCTGTCGCGCAGGCTGGAGTGCAGTGGTGCGATCTCGGCTCACTGCAGCCTCCGCCTCCCGGGTTCAAGCAATGCTCCTGCCTCCGCCCCCCAAGTAGCTGGGACTACGGGTGTGTGCCGCCACACATGGCTGTTTTTTTTTATGTGTATTTTTAGTAGAGATGGGGGTTTCACCATGTTGGCCGGGCTGATCTTGATCTCCTGACTTCGTGATCCCCCCGCCTTGGCCTCTCAAAGTGCTGGGATTACAGGCGTGCACCACTGCACTGAGCCCACTGCACTTTCATTAAAAAACAATTCAAGCCTCAGGCAAGACAGCAGTGACTGCTGCTAGAAAACATTCCCAGGGCTGTGCGCACAGCTGGCCGTGGGGTAACCTGCAGTTTGAATAGGAGCCTCTTGGTGGGTCATGCCCATTCTGAGCTGGGCCTTCTCGCCACAGCCACAGGTAGGGGCTGTTCCAGAGACGGAGTGGTCTAGGTGAGCCCACCGGACTCCCTCCGCTCTGACCTGGGGTTGGCCAGGCTGTCAGGAACAGGGTATTCTCGGGGGCTGGGCCTGGACACACTCTGCTGCCCATGCCCAGAAATACCCCCTGAGACGCAGCAGCTCGGGACCACCACTGCCCAGAGAATGAAAGGCACCTTACAGCTGGCCCGCCGTGGCCAAACAGCTGGTGCCAGGAGGAGGGAGGTGGCTGTCCTTCCAACAACAGGCTTCCTTGGGGGTGGGGAGGAGGTTGCCCTCTCTCATTCAGCAACATGACTGACTGCCACTGTGCCTGCCGTGAGACTCAGCAGGACCGTCAGCTCTCACCCCCACCACCTGCCACTGTGCCCACCACGAGACTCAGTGGGACTGCCAGCTCTCACCTCCACCACCGGCCACTGTGCCCACAGTGAGACTCAGCAGGACTGCCAGCTCTCATCTCCACCACCTGCCACCGTGCCCACCGTGAGACTCAGCGGGACCACCAGCTCTCACCTCACGTGTGTGGTTAGTGGGCACCCTGCCCGTAGCACTTTCTGTTGTTGGAATTTCTACTTGGTGCTTTTCCAAGTCCACCTGTTCTTATTTCATAACACCCTGTTCTTGCCTAATGGATACCATTCGTTTGTCTCTGAACATTTTATACTTGTTACTTCAAGCACCTGGCACCACTCCTGAGGGCTCGGGTGTGAGTTCAGCTCCTTGCTGGGTCTGCTGGCCCCGCACAGATTTCATTTCTTCCTATGATTTGCCCTTTTTGCCCATGAGCTCATTTCCGGCAGAGGCTGACCGTGAACACAGGCGAACACAGGCGGAGAGGAGGCAGCAAAGAATCCGGCCCCAGGTGTGGGGGGCTCAGGGCAGGGAACATACTCAGGTAGATGTGGAACATGAGCAGCTCTGACCACCCAGGCTTGGGGGTCTCAGTGGGTTCAGGGGGTGCAGGGGACGTACTCAGGTAGATGTGGAAGATGAGCAGCCTCCCCAGCAGGAGCAAGCCAAGCAGGTCCAGCAGGAATACGGCCGCCCCAATGACTGCGACCATAGGGGTCTTCACCTTCACCGGGAACAGCGGGAGGAACAGCAGCCATGTGTTGGCACTCCTGACATCTGTGGAGACAAGGGAGAGATGCCGTGTCCGGCACCTGCTGATGGGCACCGCATCGGGTGGATGTCGCAGACCAGAGCTAGCTGGGGATGGGGTGGCATGGGGACAGCCTCCCGGGTAGCTGGGACTATAGGTGCTCGGACTTTGTCCCTGCATAGGTGGACGCCTCCCTTACCCGAGTGCCCTTCGGGCTCTGCTGCCTGCAGGTGGTTTTGATGATCCCAGCTTTACGGATCCAGAGGCGAGGCCGCGGCACCCACCCCTTCCTCATAGCCCATGCTGCCTCCCTGCGCCCACTGCACCCTAAAACAGCCACCTTCAAATAGAACAGGAAAGCCAGAGCTCTCACCTGGGGGCATTTCTAAGATACGGTCCTCTGTGACCCGGGGCTGCCAACACCCAAAACACTTCCAAAAACCAGGCGTGAGAAAGACGCTGTGGGGCTGTGCGAGGTAGGATGGCACAGGGTGGATTCAGCCTGATGTCTCTGGGTGACGGGCGCTGCCTGGAACTGGTGGCCTTGGGGGCCATCCTAGAAGGCAAACACCACACTTGGCACGACGGGGCTGCAGCCGCATGTGCACAGCCAGGCTGGACCCAAGCTGCCCCCTTAGCCAGTGACGTCATGATGAGTTCAGCCCACGAGAGCGAGGAGCTGCTTGGCTCGGGGCCCCGCCGGCTTTGAAGCCCTGCAGAATCTTCCAGGAAATGGCTCAATCCACGGTCCATGAACTCACTGGAGCCCCTGCCCTGCCGCGCAGAAGCAGCGTGTTCCAGGAAAGAAGCCGGTGCGGCCGCTCCAGCTGCCTCTGCCCTCTCCCTCTCCTGGCATCCCCTGGAGTGAGCGCCCAGACAGCGCAGCGGCTGCTGGGGAAGGGGAGTCGCCGCAGAGGGAGGAAGACAACGGGCGTGGTCCTGGGCTCAAGGCCGCTGAGGTCAGGGCTCACCAAGGCGGAGCGGGCTTTCAGAAAGTGCCCTGTGAGGCCCTGGTGGCACCCATCACGCTTCAAGGTGGACGGAGGAGCTCTAGGGCCTTTACCAGGGAGCTGGCAAAGCTCATCCTTAAAAACACGTTGCAGTGTGTTGGCTCTGGAATGTTCTGGAACAAGGGCCACGTGGGTCCTGCCTCTCTCAACACCCAGGCCATGTGCAGTGCGGGCACAGCCACACCTGGAGCCAAGACTGGCAGCCTTGACCCACATCCCGAGGGCTGCTTGACCCAGGTCCTCCTGGTCAGGGTCCCGGCACTGCAGCCACCAGTACGTCAAGCGGTGGGGGTGTGGGGGGCGGGGGCGGCTTCCACAGCAGACGCTTGCAGTCCCACGCAGTGCTCTGACATCCGCTGCCAGCTGGGCACTGCCTCCGGAGGCTCCAGGGAGGTCCTCCCACCGCTGCCAGCTCCTGTGGCTCCGGCCACCCTGGGCTGTGGCCGTGTCACTCCACCGTGCCTCTGTCCTCACAGGGCTGCCTCCCTCTGCGTCTCTCCTCTCTCTTATAAGCACAGTCCTGGCTAGATTTGGGCCCCTGGGACGACCCAGCACAATCCTCCCACCTCAAATCCTAAGTCACAGCCACAGATACATTTCCCAGGACGCTGGCATCATGGGGTCTGGGTTAGGCATGGACTCGACTCGAGTCTACAGTCCACCGCCGCCACATCTCTCCTGTGGCTCCGTGCGGGCAACTGTTCCTAAGGGCCCACTTGGCCAAGAGCCTCAGCACCCCACAGCCTACAGCCCATCCCAGCCCCAGCTCCGCTCTCCACCCCCTTGGGTTGTTGCTGAAGGACAGGCACCCCCGTCACCCACCGCCACGTGGCCCACAGGGACGCCGACAGGCGCTGCAGGGCCAACTGCAGAGGCCCAGGCAGCAGTGACCAACGCGCTCTCGCCCGACACGATCTGGCAGCACCCACAAAGCAGTGTGGCCAGCGCCATCCCGAGCCTGCCCTCTGGGCACTGGGGGCTGTTGGGTTGTGTGGACCCGAGGTCCTGCCTTTGGGCCAGGTCACAGTCTGTCTGGGGCTGCACACCCGGCCTCTCCCTGGGCCTAACGGGGCGAAGCACCCCCAGACCCAATACTGACACCCGGAAAGACAGCTGGAGGCGAGGCTGTAGCCAAGTGGGCTCATGGCAGCCCTGGCAGAGGCCCCGCCAGGAGCAGCACACACGTACCTTCATACTTGGGGTCCGTGCGGAGCACCTGGGGGTTCACGAAGTACTGGATGAGGACATACAGCAGGACGCTGATCACGCAGAGCAGGCCAGCTACGGCCAAGGCCATGGTGCTGAAGAAGAACCTGCAGGGAGATGCATGGCAGGCATGGGGGCGTTGGGGCAGCTGCGGGCGCACACGGGCAGGCGGGGGTGGGCACTGTGGGCAGCACGGGGGGCATCTGGGGCCTGCAGGGTGCAGGTGACAGGTCAGTGTGGGTGTCCACTGAGAGAAGGCGCCTGGCCAAGGCCTGACGCTGGCCCCAAACTCCACTCTCAACCACACTGGAAGCTCAGGCTCCTATCTCAGCCCCATCCTGTGACGCTCCCCAGGGTCTCCAGGCCTCTCGCTGGGGAGGGACGGCTGTGGCCCACTCCCACCGTCTCACACCGCCTGACAATTCACACGGTGCTTCTTGCAAACGCGATTTCATTTAATCTCCACAAGGAACAAGGAGGTTGTGAGGAGGGGAATCAGCCCTTCTCAAAAGTGAGGAAACTGAGGCCAGAGACACAGTGTGAACCACCCAGCCCACCCGGCCAGCAGAGCATTGCAGCTCTGGCCCCGCCTGCGCCTCTCCACCCTGCCTCATTCGGACAGGGGCTCCCTCCCAGCCAAGGAGCACGCGGGCTGGGTCCACTTGCGGGCCCTGAGCCTGGTCTGTGTCGGGCTCTCATGGCACCACTCAAGGCAAGGGCACTGAAGCCAGGGAAGGTCAAGGCCACAAGAGCACCTTGGCACCCAGGAGGGCCTGTGGGCACCCAGGAGAGCAGGCACACCGTGGGCCTGAGGGCTGAGGGACCTGGATCTCTGCACCCAAAGGGAACTTGGGCAGAGGAGGCCGTGGAGGAGCCTCCTTCTCCAAGGGTCCTGTGCACATTTCAGCCAAAAGCCACAACCACGCTGTGGACGGGGCCGAAACCATCCCAGTCTCTCGTGTTTGCTCAAAAGATGCTGGGAATGACCCAACCAGAAAATCCAGTTCTGGGCAGCACTTCCTGGAACATCTTCATCCACATCCGCCTTTCGCCAAAGCGTCTTCCCGTGGTCTTTCCACCAACATGATATTCTCTAAAAAGCATCCTCTAATGTCCTTTAACCTCTTCCTGTGTATTCTGTTCACCTCAACTTGGGAAGTTCCTTTTCATGCTTTCAGCTGGAGGCCAGAGTATGAATCCCACAGTCTTCTGAGGACATTGGGTGAGGGGGCAGCTGCCGTCCAGGCGCTCCTCCTCCCTCCAAGAGTCTTGAGAGTCTTCCAGAAGATCCAGGGGCAGGGCAGCTCCGGGCGTGAGGGGCTCAGGGGTGGGGGTGACTCCGGGCAGAGGGGCTCAGGGGCTCCCTGACTCCCACTCCCTCTCGCTGGCTTCCCTCCCACAGTGACAACCAGGCAGATGGTCCCAAGCCCTCCTTCCTGGCGTGCTGGTCCCTGATGTCGCCAACATGGTCTCCAGTAAGCACCGAGCCTGGTGTCCTGGCTTGGGTATGGCCGCACAGGCATTGTGACCCCAGCACTTAGTGGCCCTGTCAGAGCCTCACTTCCGTCGCCTGGATGTGGCCGCGCAGGGCGGAGGGCTGGTGAGGCCCTCCATGCCTGACTTTTGTTTCCAAAGAAGCAATCCCTGCAGGCACCCGCCCTGCCTGCAGTCCCCCAGGGCCTGAGCCCACTCGAAGAGTAAAGACCCCACAGGACTCCCCTCTTCATCCAGTGAAAAAAAGGTGGGTCTCCAAGACCACAGAGCCCAGAGCCCACGGGACCGGGCAGAGCCATTCACGCAGGGCTCCTCTTCCCACGGCCACGCGGGGCCACTCTCCTCCATCAGCAGGTCAGCACCCGCAGTCGGAGGCCAGCACTCTAGGTCTTCCCAGGACGCCAGGGCCGCCGGCTTCCCCCCTCCGTCTCCCTTCCTCTCGCACCAGGGAGCAGCACACAGCCTCCCTCGCAGGGGCTCTGCCGTCCACTCTGTCAACCTCCCGGGCCAGAGGGCACCCGTGCCCCAGCCCTGCTTTCCTGACGCCCCTTTCCCACGTACAGGCTGCGGCATCTGTCTGCACGGGGCGCCCACACAGCGCCTCTCGCTCGCCCCTCCTGGGGACGGCAGGCCCTCCCCTTGCCACCTGCCTGTGGGCCCTCACCTCTCACCTTCCCTGCCAGGCCTCGCGGACACGCTAGCTCGAGGCACCAGAGCACAGAGTCCAGAAGGAAGCGGTCCCCAGGCTGCCAGAGGAGCTGGCCCCACCGCGCCAGTCCGAGCTGCTCTTCTCTGGGGGAGGCAGGTGGGTCTCCCGGCCCTTCCTGCCTCACTGGCCTCTGGCCTTGCTCTGCAGTGGCGCAGTCTCTCTGTCCTTGCTGGGCTGCTCAGCCACTCTGGACACACTTTGTGCTCAAGGCCGGAGGGCAGGGACCCCATGGCACGTCCTGTGACACCAGACAGCGTCGGTCTCCATTCCCGCCCACACCAAGGCCTCTTTCAACTCAGCAAGCAGTAGCTGGGGACACACCTGGTTCTTTTCCCTGGTGATCTTCATGACTCAAAAGTGCCATGGACAGCCGGGGCTCAGAACATGGGGCCTTGAGAGTCCCTGGATCCTCCACAATGCTCAGGGACACACCTCTCTTTCGTGTACTGGGTGCCCACTGCCCCTCCATGGCCCCACCACTGTGCTCCACAAGCCGGCAGCCTTGGCAGAGAGAAGGCAGCCCAGCCCAGGACAGCGCGGGCAGGCCACATCAGCCAGTGTGGCCCACGGGTGCCCACGTGGGGGCCTCCAGGGACTTCCTCTGAGGACGAGCCTGTCCAGAGACGGCTGCACCACAGCCCCAGAACCAGACAGGAGGCCGGGGCATGCAGGCACGGAGCGCCAGCATGCCAGGACGGGGATGCGGCCCCGAGAGGACCCCTGCCCACAGACCCCTCCTTCCGATTCCCACCCCTAGCCCCGCTGTGCACCTCACCAGTAGTTCCAGCTCCCCACGCAGTTGTTGAGCCATTTGCAGTGGTGGTCGAAGCCTGACACACACTTGTTGCAGCTGATGCAGTGCTTGGTTTTCATGGTCCTGGAGGGAAGAATCGGGGAGCGGCCATCAGGCTGGAAGCCTGCAGCCTGGGGCAGGGCTGCAGCCCCATCACTGGGGGCCAGGCGCCTCGAGGGAACCAGCCCTGTGTGGCCTGGGGCGGGGGGCGTCTGGTGGGAACAGGAGGCTGGGGGAAAGTGCTGAGGCCCATGGGGAGGAGGAGAAGCAGGACAGCTCCGGGCGGAGGCAGCCACAGAGCAGGAGGAGGCGTGTCTGCACTGGGTGTGGCCGCCCTGAGCGTAGGGGGGCCAGGAGCTGAGGGGGGGCTTGGATTCCACCTGTGCCTACAGGGCCCCCTTACAGCTGCCCCCAGGCCACCACGGATGTCCCAGGGTACCTGAAGACACGGGGATCATCCCCCCTCCTTCCTTAGGGCTTGTCTTGAAAGTCCCCAAGAACAATAGTGCCCTCTCGCCCCTGGACCCCAGGGGAGGGACCTGTGTGCACAAAATCCACTGGGGTCAACCGTGCCTGAGTGCAGACACAGCCCTCCAGCCTCGGCCCTGCCTGCAGAGTGGGGGCGGCCCGGCACTGTGTCCCCTTCACAGGGGACGAGGAGCTGTTCACCTCAGCCACAGACTGTGGCCAGGGCTACTCCCCGGAAGCCCCATTAGCGCCGGCTGCAGCCATGGCAGGGGCCCTGAGGGACGGGCAGTTCCCTGAGCCCCCGCACCCCTGGAGCTGACCCCGACACCGTGGGGCCTCAGTGAGGGTGGGAACTCACACAGAGACCTTGCACAGGTTGCAGTAATGGTTCTGGATCACGTGTGCATGTTTGGATCTGTCGAAGATGGGCATGGGCTGAGAATAGTCCTTCTTGAGTCTCACGTTGTGGTCGGCTGGGTCGATGCAGCAGGCGATCAGGTGACAGATGAGATGGAAAAAGAAAATTCCCCCAGCCACCTGGCACGTCAAGGAAGAACCTGGCCCGGGTCCTGTCAGCCTGGCGCGAGGCGTACCCTTGAGGCCCAAGGGCCCAGAGGAGGCGAGGACGCAGATCAGCCCTGCTCACCCAGCCCTGCACACACAGCCCTGCTCACCCAGCCCTGCTCACCTGAGCCCTGCACACCCAGCTCTGCTCACCCAGCCCTACACACACAGCCCTGCACACCCAGCCCTGCTCACCCAGCCCTGTACACCCAGCCCTGCTCACTTGGCTCTGCTCACACAGCCCTACACACCTGGCTCTGTTCCCCCAGCCCTGCACACCCAGCCCTGCTCACCTGAGCCCTGCACACCCAGCCCTGCACACCTGGCTCTGCTCCCTGAGCCCTGCACACCTGGCTCTTCTCCCCCAGCCCTGCACACCCAGCCCTGCTTACCTGAGCCCCGCACACCCAGCCCTGCTAACCTGAGCCCTGCACACCCAGCCCTGCACAACCAGCCCTGCTCACCTGGCTCTGCTCACACAGCCCTACACACCTGGCTCTGCTCCCCCAGCCCTGCACACCTGACTCTGCTCCCCCAGCCCTGCACACCCAGCCCTGCTCACCTGAGCCCTGCACACCCAGCCCTGCTCACCTGAGCCCTGCACACCCAGCCCTGC
>CAUYQU010086877.1:0-21698 GCA_963574635.1 Cheracebus regulus
TGTTGGCCAGGATGGTCTCAATCTCTTTACCTCGTGATCCGACCGCCTTGGCTGGGAATTTTTCTGTAGAGAGCATGCACATTTTGATTTTACTGGTCCTCAGACTGACTCTGCTCATTGTTAACAGTAAAAAACACACCCAAGTGGAGATTTAAGATGCTAATGAGACATACAATGTATGAGCAAGCATGTACAGCTACCACACATGTGCACCCAGAACATGCTTTCTAGTAACACCTCTTCCCAGACCCTTAAGAATAATCATGTAAGACTCCCATAAAGGGAGTTTCCCCAGTAAACAGTCAATGCTGTGTCACCCTTACAGCAGCTCGCTCTGAATCATCGCAAAGTGTGTACTGTCTATTCTGCACCTCGCTTTCAGAGCTTCTCTCTCCTTTGCAATAAAGTTCTCTGTGCTGCAGCTCCTTTGCTGTGTGTCTCTTATTTAAATTATTTTAAACTAAGAAGACAGGAAGCAAGGTTTCACAAAAGCTGTTAACAAAGACACTGAACATTCCTTAAATACTAAGCTCCCTCAGGGTTCTGTGCTGGGCTTCATGTCCTCCTCACTCTGGGAAATCCCTTGGGGCCAAGCACTTCAGTGACCACATGCTGATCAGCTTCAAATCTGTCTCTCTCCAAGACATCTTTCATGAGTTTTAGGGCTGTATATTCAGCTACATACTTGACAATTTCTCACACATGTCTTACAGACAACTCAAACTTAATGTCTAACAAAATAATCTAATTATTTACCCCTCCCAAAATCCTTTGCTAAATGTATAGCCCCTTTTTTGCTGCCCTGTGGAAACCCTGAGTATCAATATTTAATTTCTGCTCCTTGTCCCATACCTTCCTTTCCAGTGTATATTTCTCCGATTCTCATGGTTTTAAAAGTAGTATTTTCTATTATTTGCTTATTTTGGAAGCTGCCTTAATACTGTTATGGGCAAATTGTAATAAATAAATGAACAAATACATAAAATAAAGCATAAAAGCTAAATACTATGTACGGTAGTGAGGGAGGACACGTCCCAGATTGTCATGATCTCTCCAGGAGATGGCGCTCACAGTGTACTTTTGCTTTTTTTTTTTTTTTGAATTAAGAAAAATTTCATACGGGTAAGTTTTCATATATAGGTAATTAATTTAAAGCAGTATATTTTAGGTTTTATCAGTTGTTGGGTGATCCTTTGGGCTGATAAGACTTTACTTAATGACTTTGTGTTCTTATTTTTCAGATAGATGTAAAGTTTGGGGATGAAGTTGCTAGGAGTGTCAAAATTTGTGATATGGAAGAATTTGTGCTGTGGGGTAAGAGGGGGACATTACCTTAACACTTTTGGTACTATAATCCAACAAACAAAAATTAATAATCTTACTATCATAGAGTAGGAAACATACGAAATGGAAAGCAGAAGATACGACGCCAATTTGACAAGAGAGAGCTAACTACTGAACATGTATCAAGCATTATATTGAAATATAAAAACCATATTTTAAAGGCAATTACATACTGTAGTCTTTCTTGGCACTTCACTTAAGTGCCATTTTTGTTAAGATTTTTTGTCTCTCTGTGTGCTTTAGATTACTTTTCTTCAGAATGACAAAACTGAGATAAGTAATCTCTACAGTTTCATGATTACCAAACAGAACTACAAAGTAAAGGGAAAAAGTAATTGTAAATGTAGCTGGTGAAAGATACAGGCTGAGAGAGCTCTCCTTGCCTAAGATAAGTGACCTTACAGGTTCTTACTCAGAACTAGTTTGTTGATGGGTGGGAACTTCAAGTCAGTTATTAATCCCAGCTGCGTCTAAGACTCACTAGGGAGAATTTTGTGTTATAGCAATGGCTGTACCCCCAATCAGACAAACTAAGCAGAATCTCTGGAAGTGCGGCCCAGGCATCGCTATTTGTTAAAAAGTGCTCCGGCAATATTAGTGCACAAACAAGATGAAGAACCACTGATCTAGATCATCAGAAGGACCATTCACGCTAACACCTTTAATGGGGAACAACAATGTTCCTAATTCTAGTGAAAGCATAAGCATAAGCCTGGAGAGGACAAAGCTGCAAAGGGACAAATAAGAAAGTGAATGAAGCAAGACAGTAGCATATGTAGAGCACACGTCTAAGAAGAAAAACAGAACAACGGAGGCTCGCATGGTAGGGATACTGCCAAACACAAGTGCCATGCCTTTGGAAAATGTAATCAAATGAAGACAATTGCTTTATTAAAAAAATGAAATATTTTTATTCACCTTTCATTTCATACTTTCAACTTCATCACCATTAAGAAATAAAAATCCTATAGGATGTATTGTGACTATGAAATAATATAATTATGTTTTGATAATTTAATCACCTTATCTTGAATCTCTTCTCCTCTTTCCAGATGGAGAAGGCTACATTTAAGGCATCTCTGTGCAGGCAGGGTATTCTGACAAGTGCCGATCTCTTCTTTATTGAATTCTGTGTTGAATTAGATTGTAGTTGACATTTATGGTTTTTGATTTGATTTTAGAGTTTTAGATTTTTGCTCCAAATAGTTGGTAGATTTTTTGAGTAAAAGAATCATTTTTATATCCCATTCTATCATTCTGCTTGGCCCAAATCTGGGTAGAGAAGAATTATTTGCTGCTTGATTCATCAGACTTGAAGATACACAGGCACACACACAGAATCATATGTGTATTATTGCTTTCTTTGTAAATATAGGATTGCTATTGCTGGGGAGTCTCACATTCCAGAAAGTTTGTATCTGGATAAGAATGTGAAGAAAAATTATAATGACCTCTCAGAGAAAACAGTACAAAATAAAAATTCAGTTTAAACTATACACACACATAAAACTTTACATGTAATTTATGCTATACATTATGGTCTTGAAGCCCATTCATGGATTTTGGTTGCACCCTGGGTCTTAGAATAGATCTGAAATTGGTATGGATTGGACATATGTATAAGTTTAGTTTATGTCTTTGATTGGTTAATCTGCACATAAATGGTTTTGTATGTATAACTGAATTTCTCTTAAAAGACACAGAAGTTGATTTGAACATATAAAAGAAAATTCCTTGTTCTTGGATAGGATGACTTAATACCATAAAGTTGTCAGTTCCCTAAGTTACTGTATAATTCAGTTCAGTAAATATACCAGCAAACATTTTTTTTAGTGGAGCTAAATAAATTTATTATAAAGTTCATATAAAAAATTTCAAGATTAGCCAAAAAAAATCAAACAAGTTAAGACTAGGAGGAAGGACCATCCCTACCAGACATTTAAAACATGCCATGAAGCAACTATAATTAAATCAGTGTGGTACTGGCTCATGAATAGACAAACAGATAAGAGAAACAGGACAGGAAAAAGTATCTAAAAATAGACACAACATATACAGAAATTGAATATAAAATAAAAATGACATCTCAAGTCACTGGAGGAAAGATGGACTATGGTAAATTATATTGAGACAACTGAATAACCATTTGGAAAAATATAAAATTAGATACATATACTATACATAAGAATAAACTCCAAATGAATCAAAGATGTGAATGTTAAAAAAATACTGAAACTATATAAGTAATAGAAGAAAACGTGTACATTCCACTTTTTAAGGCATAGAGAAAGGCTTTTAAACTATATGCAAAATCAAAATACAATAAATTGATACCTTTGACTACATTAATTAAAATTATTTGCATGCAAAGAATATCATGAACAAATTAAAAAGACAGTTGATCTTGGAGAAAATATTTGCATGTAAATTATAGGTAAGAGATGAATATCTCTACTATGTTAAAAACTTGTACAAATTTAGGATAAAAGATTATACATCCAGTAGAAAATTGGAAAAATTACATGTGTAGACATTACAAAAAAGACAGAACAATGGTTTTTAAACATAAGAAAATATGTTTAACATGACTTATCATTTGAGGAATGCAAATTAAAATTACATTAAGGTATGATTTCTCCTTGTTAGTTTGGTAAAAAAAAATCTTAAAAATATAACAGCACACTTAGTTGGTCATGGCGTTGGGAACCAAGACACATATATTGCTGTTGGGATTGCAAACTGGCACAGTCTCCAGGAGGGAAATTTGGCAACATCTTACAAAACTGCTTGCATACTTAAGTTTTTGACTGAAGAAGTCCATTTCTGGGAATTACTCTATATATTTCTAACATTAATAAAATATATATGCATAAGTTTATTAATTGCAGTATTGTCTGCAATTACTCAACAAAGGAGGATGGTTGAATGAGGGTGCAGCTGGAAGAAGACGTCTGTGGAGTGGTATTGGATAAATTCCAGGGTATATTTAGGTGTAAAAGTGTGAAGAAATTATCTATAGTATATGTTAAAAGAAAAACTTTTATAAGTTAAATTAAACACAAAGTATTTGAGCAAAGAGTGTGATATGGTTAGGTTTTGTGTGCCCAACCAAATCTCATCTTAAATTGTAATCCCCAGGTGTTTAGGGAGAGACCTGGTGGGAAGGAATTAGATTATGGGGGCGGTTTCCCCATGCTGTTCTCATAATAGTGAGTGAGTTTTTAAGAGATCTGATGGTTTTATAAGGCAATTTTCCCTGCTCTTACACTCTCTCTCTTGCCTGCTGCCATGGAAGATGGCCCTGTTCCCCCTTCTGCCATGATTGTTAGTTTCCTGTGGTCTCCCCAGCCATGTGGAACTATGAGTCAATTAAATCTCTTTCCTTTATAAATTACCCAGTCTTGGGTATTTTCTTATAGCCCTGTGACAATGAACTAATACAGAGTAATTTGTGAATTAGGCAGCTCTTAGAACCAGAAAGAGAAGAGGTTCAGAGATCTCCACTCAGCAATGTGGCCAGACAGTATTTATAGACAGAAAATGAATGTGATGTATAGAAATAGCTTGATTGATAACAGCTCTACATTTGCCTTGTTTGAACATAGTCTGATCAGCTGGCAGCACGTGATTGGCAGAACGTTAGCTGCTCTGGTGGACTGACACCTAGCTGTTTGTTACAAAATATTCTTGTAGGTTATGCTCAGTTTGTTTACATACTAAGCTAGATTGTAATTTGTTACTAGAGACTCAAGATACAGAGACAGCCTCAGCCCAAATTTAGTTTAATTTAAAATATGGTACCATTTCTGTTAGAAATAAGGAGAAATGAGAAAACATACATATATCTTCTCATTTTTGCAAAAGCAAAAAACATATGTAGGGCAAACAAATTGAGATTGGTTACTTATGGTGGGGGTGGATATGAGGGGAAAGGATGGAGAGTCGGGATGGACAGAAGTGATATTTCTCTGAATATAAATTTCTGTACATTTACACATACAGTAGTCCCTTGGTATCCATTCAGTATTAGTTCAAGGATCCACCCTCAGATATGAAAATCCAAGGATATTTAAGTTCCTTATATAAAATTACATAGCATTTGCTTGTAGTGTACACACATCCTCCTGTGTACTTTAAATGATCTCAACATTACTCATAATACCTCGTACAATGTAAACACTATGTAACTAGTGGTTACGCTGTTTAGGAAATAAGACAAGAAAATATTCTGTATATGTTCAGTGCAGATACACCATCCTTTTTTTTCCTCTAATATTTTCTATCTTTGGTTGGTTCAATTGTCCAATGTAAAATTTATGGATACTAGGCTGACTACTTTCTTATTTAACTGTGTTTACATATGCTTCTTCATATTTTTACACATGCTTACGTATATTCTCATATGTAAGCTGACTTTTAGAACCATGTTTATGTTTCACAGACTCAAGAAAAAGTAAAATTAACAGATACTGGGGTGGGAGGCAACAGGAAATACAAATAGAAACAAATGAACCTGTTTTACAAATGAATGAGCACAATGAAGGAATAAAAAGAAAAGAACTAATTTAAGTAACTTGGAAAATAATTTTCCAAAGATATACTCTAAGCCTAAAGCCAAAAAGAATTATAGATATCATACCTTATTTATGGTGTTTGTTTTTCACTATAAATTGTTTACCATTGAATAAATAAATGTATTGTGGATAATGAGAGCCAGGTATCTCCCTATTAAAGGAAGGAGTTATAAATAAGTATGATGATTAATTTTAGGTGTCAACTTGACTGGATTAAGGGATACCTAAGTATCTGGTAAAGCATTATTTCTGTGAGAGTGATTCTGGAGGAGGTTGGCCTGTGAGTGGGTGAACTAAGTGGGGCATATCGACCCTTGATGTGGACAAGCACCATCCGATTGATTGGGGAGATGGAGAAAAGGTGAATTTGCTTCCTCTCTTTTGGAGTTGGGACACACTTCTTCTGTTTTAAGACACCAGACTCCAGGTTCTCTGGCCTTTGGACTCTGAGACTTGCAATAGCAGCTTCTCCAGGTTCTCAAACCTGCAGTATAAAAATGAGAGTCACGCCATTGACTTCCCTGGTTCTGAGGCTTCTGGACTTGAACTGACACAGTCACCATTTTCCCTGGGTCTCCAGCTTGCAGAAAGCCTACTGTAGGACTTCTCGACCTCCATATTCATGCGAGCTGATTCCGTTATTAAGTCCCCTCTCACTTATCTATCTCTATATCTCTATCAATCTATCTATCTAATCCAATTCCTATTAGTTCTTTCTCTCTGGAGAACTCTAATATACGTAAAGAAGTTAGGGCAGAATGAACTTTGTGGTGTTGGACTGGAATTGGAGGTATCAGTGTGAAATCAAGGCCATATCTTTATTTCCTACCTTTGTCCCTGAGAGATCCAAAAGCAATGACACCTCAGTACTAAGGAACATACTTAGTGCCCAGATATTGGTTTTGGAATACCATTTTCCAATAAAAGCAACCAGAGCTTTTCGGAAAAGTAGTTGATTCTGGGTATGGGGCATTGTGTCTGGGGTCTCAAGGTCATCCCCAACTTTGGTAATTTGCTTGAAAGATCCACAGAATCAGCATATAGTCATACTCATGTTACTACAGCCAAAATATAGAAAACAAAATCAGCAAAGGGAAAAGGGCATGAGGTGAAGTTCAGAGGAACAAATGTGCAAATTTCCAAGAGACTTCTCCCAGTGGAATTACTCAGGATGAGTTTACTTTTTTCAGCATCAAATTGTGGCAGCACATGGGAACCATTGTCTACCAAGGAAGCTCATTACAGACTTGATGCCCAGGCTTGTTTTGAGATTTGGTCATGTCAGAATCCTATGCCTCTACTGTACCAAAATTCCAGACACCAGAAGGAAATAAAGTGCTTGACATAAAGCAACAGGTTTTTTTTGCACAAAAAGTTTGGGCTCAGCAATCCCTTTTTATCAGGAAATACTAAGAATGCACCAGAAATCCAAGTTTCCAGATGCTAGACAAGGTCCAACCATGTAAATAGGCCTTCTTCTAGATAGCAGCCTCCAGTCTGCCATATTAACTCTGTTTTGCTCAAAGTAAGGTGCTCAAAAATGACAGAAACTCATTGGTACACCAGATGGCTAAATCTGGTACAATTTGAGCTACAAAATTATTATAGTAATGGATTATAACTTATTGAATAATAAGATTGCACAAGTCCCTGTGAACGTAAATATATAAACATAGTGAATTCTTTTAATTGTGTGTTGCCTTGGTATCCTTTTTGAATAGTTTAACTCTCTCATGCCTGAAGGAGAGCTCAGTCACTCTTACATGGTTTCCAGTTTTACACCACATCCAAATGGCTGAGACTGGTGGCCAGAGATAAGAATTTGTTGCATTTCTTCCACCTCAGGGCTCCTTTGTTCTCACTGCTTCTTCTTCTTTTTTTTTTTTTTTGAGACAGAGTCTCCTCTGTAACCAGGCTGGAGTACAGTGGCATGATCTTGGCTCATTGCAACTTATGCCTCCTGGGTTCAAGTGATTTTCCTGCCTCAGCCTCCCAAGCAGCTGGAACTACAGGCTCATGCCACCAGGCCCAGCTATTTTTTGTATTTTCAATAGAGATGGGGTTTCACCATGTTGGCCAGGATGGTCTCAATCTCCTGACCTTGCGATCTGCCTGCCTCAGCCTCCCAAAGTGCTGGGACTACAGGCGTGAGCCACTGTGCCTGGCTCCCACTGCTTCTTTAAATAGACTCCTCAGGCATTTACCCACAAACTAAAGCAACCTAAACATTATTCATTTCTATATACTACTGGTTTGCTAATGCCCTCTTCTGTCTCCTTGTAGCTCTTCATGCTTGCCTTGTGTGACCTGGGGATGAAAGAGTGCCCACCCAACTCACTCTACCCTCCTTGGTCAGAATTTGTAAGTAAAAGTCTTTGCACTTATTTCCTGTTACAATAGTGTATTGAATTTGTGCTTTTTCTGTCAAGAATCAGGAGCTACTATAAGCTGGATTTTGTACAGAAGCTGGGTAAACACAAAATCAGGTTCCCAGTGCCAGAGGGATAGTCAGGGAGCATAAACTGAACACTGGTCAGAAAAGAGCCACAGAGCATCTGCCAGTATAAACAAGTTTCCTATATGAGGGAGCCCCTGATTGTGGGTCAGACAACTAGGCATTAGGCCATTTGCCAGGTTAAAAAAAAGTAAGTATCTGGTGAAAGGCATGAAGGAAACACTCACGTCCTGTTTCCATTCATTTCCCATTGGGGCAGAGTTGCTGACCACTCTGGTACTGGAGCCTCAATTTAGCTGGGGGCTCTCCAAACAGTAGGGAAGACAGAAAGCTGTCTTACAGTAAAATCCCAAATAATAAATAAATATGACGAAAATGGAAAATTACCATTAGTAACACCACAGTAATGATTGTTCCAAGCAGGAATCATAAATAGATGTCAAAATTAGCAGGCAAAGACATGTGAGAAACAGGATATTTATATGCTCTAAGTGGTTCACGATAGACTTCTCAATTACAAAGGAAAATAAAACTTTACAGTGAAGAAACCTAGCAGACACCATTTTAACGAAGTAATCAGAGTTATCATCATCAGTAATGGGAGAAATCAACAACATGTACCTCTTAAGGAATGCAATGAGAAAAAAGCACCACTTCTAGGATATTCATGCCAAAAATGTAAAACCCATATTCATTACTCAGAAAACATCTGGGGCTGGGTGGTTGTGTGCTACGGTTCCAGCTATTAGGGAGGCTGAGGTGAGAGGATCCTTGAGTACAGGAGTTCGAGGTTACAGTGAGCTACAATTGCACTACTGCACTCCAGTTGGAGAGTGAGACCCTGTCTCCAAAAGAAGCAAAGCATATTAAAGAGAACATCAGAACAATTCAAATTGAGTGACATTAAAAAAAAACAAGACCAGGACTTTTCAAAAATTTCAAAGTCATGAAAGACAAAGACTAAGGAACTAACTTGTTCTAGTTAATGGAAACTAAAAACACATGACTTCAAAAATGCATCATATTTTATAATCGAAAACCAGGAAAATTTAAATGACCTACATCAAGAAAATGGAAATAATGTCTATAGATTGTATAATAGTATTATATTTATCATAGTTTCTTGATTTTTTTTGTCTACAGTAGTATAGTTTATTCAATTGTTAAAAGCAGTAAATACTTTTCAAAGGAAACCTTTTCTTGACTCTGAAGAGCAAAACAAGAAGGATCAGCAAAAAAGTTTTTATGACTTTTTAAAGCAAAAAGTCATAAAAAGTCATAAAATGATTGTTTTGGTCTTTTATTAGTTTAGTCCATGCTGTTAACTCTTATTTTGCCTGATATTGAGCCACATTCTTTATGAATGTATTAAGTTTCTGTGAGAATCTTGAAAGTTTGTGTTTTCTTTTGTATTTCAATGGCACAGATTTTTCTTTTCTCTTTTTTTTTTTTTTGAGATAGCCTTTTGCTCTGATTGCCCAGGCTGGAGTGTAATGGTGTGATCTCGATTCATTGCAACCTCTGCTTCCCGAATTCAAGCAATTCTCCTGCCTCAGCCTCCTGAGTAACTGGGATTATAGGTGCATGCCACCATGCCCAGCTAATCTTCTATTTTTAGTAGAGATGGTGTTTCACTGTGCTGGCCAGACTGGTCTCAAACTCCTGGCCTCAAATGATCTGCCCACCTCAGCCTCCCAAAGTGCTCAGATTACAGGCATGAGCCACCATGCCCAGCCAATGACACAATTTTCAAAGTTATCAGAGACTTGCATTTTAGAGTACCCATCAGAGTCCTATAACTGATTATAAACCACCTTTTGAAAAGGATTGAAACAAGACAACAATTGTCTTTGAGTGACAGAAGATTTTGATAATTTTATTATGTCATGTAAGTAGCTAACAACTGATAAATTGGACAAAGGGAATATATAATATGTTGTAGTATTTTTATAACATAATTGTAAATATAAAATTATTAAAAATTGAAAAGTGAGAAGATAAAAATAATAAAACATGAATTAAATATATCTGCATGACATTAAGAAATCTCTTTAATATTATATTAGTTTTGAAATTATTACATTGTGCTAAAATTTATGAATTTCATTTTATAATCTAACTGTAAATAACATTATGTAGAAGTTAAATAATGTAGTTTCAAGCACTACAAAAGTAAAAGTAAATTTTCAAAATATGTTTTCAGTTAGTTAACAAGTTGAGGATAAAGAATACAAGCAATCATAAAGCACCTGAGGAATTTGGTAAGTTTTGGATTAAAAAGTTTTGTCTTTCAAAAATCCCCAGGAAATATCAGTACACTCTGTGTCAGTAACTAAGTGTTTCAAAGTAGGGATTTTCTTTTGGACAGAAAAAAATATTTTATAAAAGATTTCAATGACAGTTCAAACAACTCTGTTTAGGCTGTTTTAAAGGCTGTTTTCAACTGAATATAGTTGTTCAAATTGTTGCAATTCAAAAAAACTCTGCAGTTAAAATGAGCCAATTTAGCTTTGCCAGATATTGTTTTCAACCCTAGACATATGGTTAAAGCTGCTGATGTCAGAAGTAAATTGTCAAATTTGGGCAATAACTTGGTCACTGCAAATTACTTAAAAAAGTAGATAAATTTGCTGAGATAACACCTTTGAAAAATGTATCAAACAAAAATTTTTATTTTCATCTTGTATGATATTTGGATGCCATAATATGCAGTTACCTGGGATTTTTTTGGATTATCAGGTACAGTGTTGTTTGAATGGCTCTACCTCTAACTAGAATTAATAAGCTCTGTTGACTTCTTTGCTGCAGCATGGATTTATTTGCAGTGCACTGTAACTAGTACCTCATAGCTTCTGTTTATTCTGCCTTTTTCTTTAATTTTAGAAAGGTGAACATTAGAAATTTAACAAATAGTGGCTTTATTTATTTCAATTAAATCAGTCTTCTACATACATGCAGTCATCTTAAAGCAGAGTATCTGCTGATACTTTCTCTCCTCCTTTGTACCTCAATCATTAACTGCTTTAAGCTTTTCCATGTCTGAGTTTTAGAGTTTAAATTGGGTTTATAATCTATGACCTCACTCTTTTTTGTGCTTTGAATGAGACACTTCCATCTAATCTGTCTTTGCTCTTTTGTTTCCCATAAAGGACTCTGGTTGGGATACATTTCATTAGCTGTTTCAGAATTTCTTTAGATTGCATACCTGCAGCGTCAAACTGGCTCTCTGCAATCCAAGTTGGTCTACCTGAGCCACAATGAGGGGACAAAGATTCTGACAAGTGCATTATAGGACCATTTAAATGGGATTTTCTAGAGCATGAATATTAGACTGGAAAAAATAGATCCTTATTAGTATTGTGAGCCTCTTTTACTAGGACAGCCTTAGATTGTCTTACCAATTAAAAGGGATGGATTCAGTACTGCTTTATCAGCTCTTATAAAGCCAGAGGCTCTCTAAAAAGTAAGGAGTTGCAAGGCAGGAGGTATAAGGCTCAAAATCCAAGTTTAAAATTCCCTCAGCTGGATTTTTTGAGGTAAAAAGTGTCATTGCTGTCATAATACAATGTCAGCACAAGCCCAACTTCAGTGAGTGTCTTAGCACTGCCTCTGTGCTTTAGGAAGGTTGTACCATGACCTTCATTTCAGAACCAATGCACTGCTCTGGGGAATCTTTATCCCATTTAATGTTGTCTCTAGATCAGCAAATCCATATCCCTGAGACACCTAAGGGCTGATGAAGGAGCCATAAAATATGAACCAGATTAAAAACTCATTCATTCTAGCCCCAGAAACTACAGTTGAGATATTCATTGTTTAAAAGAAAAGTAGCACTGATGCTTTCTAAAACTGGCAAGAAGATTTTATTTAAGACTATTGCAAAAGGGGTCAAACTATTGCAATAAAGGGCAATTCAGCTAAAAAAAAACAAACAGGAGAGTTTTAAGCACTGGGGTGAGCTAGTGAAAAAGCACTGGAGGTGATGGGGGAAGTTGGTTAGTTTGATGAGGTCATTTATGTTTGTCATTCAGTGCTTATTGAAGTTAAGCTCCTACCCTTCCACAGAGACTGGGAAATAGAAGTGCTAAATTTTTTTTCTTTAATTATTACATTTCTGGAAGAAGGTTTACATCTTAAAGACACAGAAAGAATTTACAATGATAAGTTTCCTAAAGTAAATTCTCTAAGAAAAAGGAGGTAAGAAAGAAACTGTCTAAATTTAAGTCAAGCTGAGGATATTGTTAAAGCTGTTTTCATCAACAATGTAGAGAGTCACTAATGAACCATAAAAGCATCTAAGAGAGAGTCAGTTTTAAATCCTTGCCAGGCACAGAGAGTGAGAAGACAGTACCATTTTCTGAGGAGAAATTAAAGCCATCTGCAGAAATTTGCATAAGTAACAAAGAGCCAAATGTTAAGCCAAGACAATGGGAAAGTGAACCCAGGGCATGTCAGAGGTATTCAGGGCAGCCCCTTCTATCACAGGCTCAGAGGCCTAGAAGGAAGAAAATGGTTTCATAGGCTGGGCCCTAGACCGTGCTGCTTTGTGCAGTCTCAGAACTTGGTGTCCTTGTGTCCCAGGCATGGCAAAAAGGGCCCAATGTATAGCTCAAGTCTTTGCTTCAGATGGTGCAACCCCCAAGACTTGATAGCTTCCATGTGGTGTTCAGCCTGTGGGTGCACAGAAGTCAAGAACTGAGGTTTGGGAACCTCCACCTAGATTTCAGAGGATGTATGGAAATGCCTGGATGTCCAGGCAGAAGTTTGCTAAGGGGTGGAGCCCCCCATGGAGAACCTCTCCTAGGGCAGTGCAGAAGAGAAATGTGGGTTTGGAGACCCCACACAGTGTCTTCACTGGAGCACTGCATATTGGAGTTGTGAAACGAGGGCCACTCTCCTCCAGACCCCAGAATGGTAGATCAACTGATAACTTGCACTGTGTGCCTGGAACAACCACAGACACTCAATGCCAGCCCATGAAAGCAGCTGGGATGGTGGCTGTACCCTGCAAAGCCACATGGGTGAAGCTGCACAAGACCATGGGAGCCCACCTTTTGCATCAGCATTGCCTGGATATGAGACAAGGAGTTAAAGGAGATCATTTAAGAGCTTTAAGGTTTGACTACTCCACTGGATTTCAGGCTTGCATGGTGCCCTTCATTTTGGCCAGTTTCCCCCATTTGGAACAGGTATGTTTACCCACTGCCTGTACCTCCATTGTAACTAAAAAGTAACTAACTTGGTTTTGATTTTACAGGCTCATAGGTGGAAGGAACTTGCCTTGTCTCAGATGAAACTTTGGACTTGGACTTTTGGGTAATGCTGGAATTAATTAAGACTTTGGGGGACTGTTAGAAGGTATGATTGGTTTTGAAATATGAAGAAACATGAGATTTATGAGGGGTCAGGGGAAGAATGATATTGTTGATATTGTAGGCTCTGTGGCAGTTTCCCCCATGCTGTTTGCATGATAGTGAGTTCTCATGCAATCTGATGGTTTTAAAAAGGGCTCTTTCTCCCTTCACTTGAGAAGAAGGTGTTCGCTTCTCCTTCTTTCATAATTGCTAGTTTCCTGAGGCCACCCCAGCTATGTGGAACTGTAAGTCAATTAAACCTCTTGCCTTTATAAATTATGCAGTCTTGGGCAGTTCTTTGGAGCAGTATAAAAACAAACTAATACAGGTTCCATAAGATTACAGTGAAGCTGAAAAATTCCTATTGTCTAGAGATGTTATAGTCATTGTAATTTCATAGCATAATGCATTACTCACATATTTATGGTGATGCTTTTGTAAACAAACCCACTGCATTGCCAGTCATATAAAAGTATAGCATGTACAATTATGTACAGTACATAATACTTGATAATGACAATAAACTGCTTTGTTATGGATTTCTATAATGACTGTACTATACTTTTTATTGTTATTTTACACTGTACTTTTATTTATTTAAAAAAGTTAATTCTTAAACAGCCTCAGCAGGTATTCCAGAAAAAGACATTGTCATCATAGGAGATGATAACTCTATGGGTGTTACTGTCTCTGAAGACATTCCAGTGAAACAATATGTAGAGGTGGAAGATGGTGATATCGATGATCCTGACCCTGTGTAGGCCTAGGTTATGTTATATATTTGTCTTAGTTTTTAATAAAAAAGTTTAGAAAATGAAAACAAAGAAATTTACATTTAAAAACAGAAAGTAAACCTTATAGAATAAGGATGTAAAGAAAGAAAATATTTTAATACAGTTGTTTTATTAAGCTGCTTAACATTTAAGCTATATAATAATGTGTTCATGTTTTGAGCTAGTTGTTATTCCAAAAAAACTAAAAGTTAAAAAAGAAAGTTTATAGAGTAAAAAAGCTACAAAAGCTAACGTTTATTTTAGGTGCACAAATACTTACCATTGTGTTACAATTGCCTACAGTATTTAATTCAATAACCTGCTGCACAGGTTTGTAGCCTAGGAGCAATAGCTGTACCTTATAGACTAGGTATGTAGTAGGTTATCTCATCTAGGTTTGTGTAAGTATATTCTATGTTGTTCACAAGAACAAAATTTTCTGATGATGTATTTCTCAGACTGTATCTGTGTTGTTAAGTGATGCATGACTGTATTGCATTATCTTATGTATATGTGGAATGTTTTGTAAACACAAATTATTTGAAGCAGAGAGTAGAATAGTGGAAAGCAGGGGCTGGGGGGTAAGGGAAATGGAAATACGTTGATCAAAGGCTATATAGGTCAGTTATGCAAGATGAATGAGTTCTGGAAATCTAATATACAGCAATGTGACTTTAGTTAATAATACCACATTCGTATACTTGAAATTTGATAGGACAGTAGATCTTAAAGTTCTCATTATAAAAAAATTGTAACTATGTGAGGTAATGGATGCCAATGAATTTTGATAATCATTTCACAATGTATACATGTACCAAAACATCACATTGTATGCTGTAAATATGTAACATTTATGTTGCCAACTACACCTCAATAAAAATGAGAAGAAAGATCAGTTAAAAAAAAGAAATGTGCAGAATAATATGTTAAATACCAAATTCAGGATAGTGGTTCTCTCTGTTGGTCATGGTTAAGAAGAGTCGGTATTATATTAGGGAGGAGTGCCCAGGATACATCTACCATGTAGGAAATGTTTTATTTCTAAATGTGAATTTCTTTATTTTTAATGTCTCCTTATTTTAAATATTTAAGAAAAAGGTATAAACACTCAATAAAAATATAACAGATAAAAAAATCCAGAAGGCCTTTTTAGGCTACTATAATAAAATACCATAAATATTTCTCACAGCTCTAGAAGCTAGAAAGTTCAACATCAAGGTGCAGCCAATTCAGTGTCTGGTGAGGCTCTAACTTTCTGATTCTGATTCTCTCTGTGTCCTCCCATGGCCACAGTACGGAGAAAGCTCTCCGAGGCCTCTTACTCAGTACGGTAACCTGCTGTACATGTTTGTAGCCTAGGAGCAATAGGCTATACCTTATAGCCTAGGTATGTAATAGATTATCTTATCTAGGTTTGTGTAGGTACATTATGTGATGTCCACAAGAACTAAGGGCACTTACCCCATTCACAAGGGCTCTGCCCTCATGACCTAATCCCCTTATACAGCTGCCACCACCTATGAACATCCCACTGATGATTAGGTTTCAACATCTGAATTTGGGGGGCACACATTCAGACAACAGCACCCCAATTTAATAAGTTTTACCTAAGGGGACAAAAAGAAGTAATATTCAAGAGTGCTGGCCGGGTACCGTGGTTCATGTTTGTAATCCCAGAACTTTGGGAGGCTGAGGCAGGTGGATCACCTGACGTCAGGAGTTCGAGACCAGCCTGGTCAACATGATGAAACCCCATCTCTACTAAAAATACAAAAATTAGCCGAGCATGGTGGGCAGCTGTAATACCAGCTACTCAGGAGGTTGAGGCAGGAGAAGCACTTGAACCTGGAAGGTGGAGGTTGCAGTGAGCCGAAATTGTATCATTGCACTCCAGCCTGGGCATCAAGAGCAAAACTCCTTCTCAAAACAAGCAAACAACAAAACAACAACAAAAACAAAAACTTCTTAAGTTTCTTTCATGTATTTTAAGAAATTACATGAAATAAGATGTAAAAATAATGATTATTCATGAATATGTAGGCCATTGGTGAATGTTACTAGTGCTGCTTTGGTACCATGAGACATATACATATACATATATGACTAGTACATAAAAATGAATATTTGTGTATAAATATACATGTAAGTATATTTTTATAATTTTTCTTCAGAGATTATATTATACATATTACTTTATAATTACTTTTTCTAAATTATTTAGTAAACATTTTTATTGTTTACTGTGTTACTCTAATCCTGACTGTATAACCTTAGAGAAATCACTTAATATCTGCATGTACAATTCTTTTCACTTCTCAAATCGAGTCATTTAGAGTACTTCTTTCATAAGGTTAAACAATGATTTGTAAAGGTTATATTACTCTTGATCTCATTAGCCTATTTTTTTCTTTGCAACTCTTATCACTATTGGATATTTTTGTATTTATGTAAAATTCATAAAAATTATTTTAAGATTTTTAAATGCTTAGAATGAAAATCACTGGTGCCAGAATGGGTGTAGTAGTAAAACCCACTGATTTCTGGGGTTAGTAGCTTCCTGTGTAACCTTGAGCGTGTTACTTGAACTCTATGTGACTAATTTCCTCATCTGTAAAGTGCAAATAATAATTATTGTAATAATATATATCACCTAAAATATTTTTGTGCTTATTTTTCACTTAGAATGCTTTTGAAGTCATTTTTTATTACTGGATAAACCATCTTAGGAAGTTTTTGCTGCATATTCTGTGCTCCCATTATCAGTTTATGAGGGTACTCATTTTTCTGCATTCTCAGACCAATATATAACATTATCAAATATGTAAAAACATTTTAAATTTTGCAAATCTTGTAGGTATCTTTTTATTTTAGCTTCTTTATTCATGAGAGTCAATTTTATTTTAACATACATTTATTGGGTCTTTAATTCTTTCTTTTGCAAATAATCTGTTTATTTCTATTGGAATACAGAATTTTTTCTTTTGATTGTGAGAACTCTTATGAAATAATAACATTCATCTTTTATATGTCATTTATGTTGCCAATATCTCCACCTTTTGTCATTTATGATTTTATTAGACATATTATGATGCTTATGCATATTTTTTACTCGTGTTAAATATTTATATAGTAAAAATTTTAAGTTTTCTTCTCTTTTTTAATGATAGGTCTTCTTCAATTTAAGATGATAGCAGGATGTATGTATATTTTCTCCTAACACTTTTTAAACTGTCTATGTTGGAATAATTTTGACTTACAAAATGTTACAAAATAATATGAAGAATTCTCAGCCTCCTTGAATGTTAACATTTTACTACACTTGCTTTATTTTTCTCTCTCTATTTATATTAGGCATGATTTCTAATGCTTTTACTCTCCGGCTTTTTTCATTAAATTTTAACCTGTATACTTTATTTTCTTATATGGTATAAATTAGATGCCTAACTTCATTTTTCTTTTTCAGTCATTAGCAACTTGTTCCAAAACTATCTTTAAATAATTCATCTCCATATTCACATGGTCACATTTACCAAATATAAAAAATTGTATATTCTTTCATATTTGTTCCAGGATTTTGTGTTCTGATCTATCTGACTATTTTGACAACAAAATTGCATAGTTTTAATTATTTTATTCAATAGGGGAATATCCCCTTATTACTTACCTTCAGAATTATCTACACTAGTCTTATATATTTAATCTGTTAAACAAATTTTAGAATTATTTTTTCAGTTCAATTTATCCCAAAGAATATGCTATTAATATCTTTATTTAAATTACGTTATATGAATATATAAATTTGGGGGAAATTTACATAGTGACATTGTTGTATGTTTCTCTTCTGGAATATGATAAATCTTTTCCATTCAAATTATGAGGACTTCAGTGCCATGTTTGGAAAAAAATTGAGGTTCCATTTTTACCCAATTCTGAAGAGGCTGACCCAGAAGACTTCTCAGTGAAAGGGAATACCAAGTATTTCCTCCTTGTGCCTAGTCCTCAATCTCTCCTTCACATTTATATCTTTCCAGTCTGAATTCCACCCCTTCATTCTTCTAGTCAGTTTACTTGTTCTGGAAGTCATCCAGTGTCTTCCCTCCCTTGTCTACTCTGTTGAAGAGAAGCATAACTTGAAGTTATTTGTTAAGGGTATGAATGAATTTGTAAGTAACCTATTATGACATGTCATAAAGAAAAACTCATTAAATGTTACACATTATGTCATATACAGTTAAGAAATAACCAGGCTTTGACTTGACCAAGAAACATATAGCTTGACTCAGGTACTATTTTTTTCATGCTCAGTAAATTTAACAATTGTAAATTATTGCCAGTGAAACAATTAATTAATTTGGTCAAAACAGTGAAATGTACTGATAGCACCTCAATTAGCCTTCTTTTTTTCATTCATTAATAAGATTTGGGAATGTGTGTTTTTTATATTTATTAAATTCATTGCACACATGTTAGAATTGTCTTGTAAAGATTACTTGTCAGTGTGTATGTGTGCTTTTTATCCCTAGAAGAACTATAAAATCTATCACAGGAGTTTTCCCCACTTGTTTACTTGTATACTTCAATATTTGATGCCCACAAGACTCTCAGGAAATACTGTGAATTACTGCAATGTGGACTTGCTGTTTGTTCAGCTTCACAGTTAAAACTGGCTCCAAGGCTTGATGCAGATCGAAGTATCAACTTGGGGGCTGTTCTAAAATGCACCCAGGATTTTAGTTTTATTCAGATACAATGAGACCAATGGGAGATATTTGCTATTGAAAAGATATGAGCCAGGCATAGTGGCTCACGCCTATAATCCCAGCATTTTGGGAGGCCAAGGTGGGCGGATCACTTGCGATCAGGAGTTTGAGACCAGCCTAGCTAACATGGTGAAATGCCTTATCTACTAAAAATACAAAAATTAGCCAGGCACCGTGGCACGTACCTGTAATCCCAGCTACTCAGGAGGCTGAGGCAGGAGAATCGCTTGAACCTGGGAGGCAGAGATTGCACTGAGCCAAGAACACGCCACTGCAATCCAGCTTGGGCGACAGAACAAGACTACATCTCAAAAAAAAGAGAAAAGATTATTAGGTTGGTGCAAAGATAATTGCAGTTTTCACTGTTGGCAAAAACTGCAATTACCTTTGCACCAACCTAATCATTTACTACTCACAGTTCCCAAGAGAGAGGTAGACTGCACCATTCAGGCCCACAGGAGAGAACACCAAAGTTGGTCCTAGGCAGAGTGAAGGAAACTGCAAGAAAGGCTTTATTAAGGCTCACAGGAGAGAATGGAAGACATGGGCTAAGGAATCCAAGTTACCATTAGCTCGTTTCAATAATTTTAGTAGGCTTTGGAGTATACCATAGATGTCTGATGCCTGACCCTTGGGCAATTAGGATAATGGTAGGTATCTCATGAGGGGCGTTTGGGCTTGAGATTAGTTCACATATCAAAGGCATGTTCCAGGGATACTTCTTTGCTATTTCTAGGAATTAGATAGCCTTGGTCTCAGGGCCCCAGATGTCAGGGCCCCAGATGTCAACACTATTTCCCCAGATACAGAAACTATTTAATAGAAAACATGGATAATGCAGTTGGCAAACTGCAATGATCTCTTTTTACACATTTGCAAGCAAAGCAATTTATATACAGATGAAGTTGTTGAAAATTCTAGACTCTGAAAATCTCCCCTGATAAAGATTTCTAGCAGCAACTATTAATTTGAGTTTAGCATTCATCTTCAAGTTGAAATATTTAGAAATTGGAAATATTCTAGTAAAATTTAACTTGTACAAGACTAATGCCTTTGTGTGAGTTATTTAGTTACAGCTAGTTTCCTTTGTGATTTCAAGAGTGTAGCTGAAACTGAGAGCTACTCAAGAAGGTTGATGATGAAGAAAGACCCAGAATGGAGATACTGAAGTCATATTTGGTCCTTTCACTGTTCTTTAGAAAGCGTGCCTTCTTTTTAAAGTGGTTTTATGCTGTGACATCAGTCCTGGAACTTGCCTCCTGCTGACAATGAACACTAGATAATTGCTTTTTACTTCTTGGTAGCAGTTATACTTTATTCAGGCTTGCATTTTCAGTGCTTTTGCACAATGACTGGTGTATATTTGGTGCACAGTAAGTCTTTTTGACTGAATGAATAAATACAAATAATATGTGCAAATAATATATATGAGACCCATATATCTGTTCTCTAACACTTCACTAAGCAGTTTCTTTACAAATTGTCCAGTCTCTACTAGTATTTCTCATGTGAAATCTCCTAGTTTCCATATTCTTACAGTTCATTTTGCTAAGTCAGAGAGTAGGGAATAGTGTGACTATTATAATACATGAGAATTTGAGCACTAACAGAGAGTACTGATGTAGCACTATTTGACTCAGTTTACAATTGTTTTTCTTATGTAATAGAGCTATGATAAAGGGAACAATAAAAAATATTAACTTTGTAGTGCACCAAATAACAGCATGAAGTGTGAAAGAGCAATTAGATATACAAGCAAAGAAATGAAGAGTGAAAAGAATGCACTCAGCTTCACTTATTAAGCATTATTCTCACTATGCTTTTACCTAAATATACAAAAAAAAAAAAAGATAGCTGCAGAATTTGATGTGATATAGTGAGCTTTTACTCAGGTTTTTAGTTCCCCACAACTCAGAGACAAATAAACTTTAACCTTTTAGAGATTCAAATGTGAATGAGTAAGAGCAGAAAATCGTGACATTTGGGGAATGAGCAAATGAGGTAGAACTTTTTCTCTTATATTTCCACCTGTTCTCAATTTTGGTCTGTCTCTGGGTTGTGAGCAGAGATCTATGAAATAAAGAGATGGCAGAAAAACGATGGAAATATTGTTACTTGGACTCAGTATTAACAAATTGTGAGACTTGTGCCTTTTGTCTTTGTTTTCTCCACTTAAAAAATTACGGAACTGCATGAAATGCTCTCTAGCATCCTTCATGGCTTGACCAGCCTGTGATTCTTCTATTCGTCAGGTAAGTTAGTCCTGAAAATGAATAGTCTCATAAAACAGTAAGGAAAAAGATTAAAGTTTCCATATTACACTGTGAAATACCTGTCTAGACTATGAAGCCAAACTGAAAAACAGTTCAAAAATTGTACCTTAAGATTTTTTTTAATTGCATTTTAAGTTTTGGGGTACATGTGAAGAACATGCAAGA